>JAODUO010001391.1:90000-104608 GCA_025642075.2 Ridgeia piscesae | reverse complement strand
CCCCCTCCCTCTCCTCCCTTCCCTCCCTCTCCCTCTTCTTTCCTCTTTCTCCCTTCTCTTTTTCCCCTCCCCCCTCTCCCCTTCCCTCTCCTTTTTCCCTTTCTCCCTTTCTCCTCTCCCTTCTCCCTCTCCTCTCGCTCTCGTCTCGCTTCCTCCCCTTTTCCTCGCTCTCGTCTCGCCTCTTCGCTCTTCCCTCTCGTTCGCTCTGCTTCGCTTTTTCCTCTCCTCTCCCTCTCCCTTTCTCCTTCCCTCTTCTCCCTCTTCCCCTCCCTTTTTCCCTTGCCTCCCCCTCCTGCTCCCCCTTTTTTCCCGCTCCTCCCCTTCCCCTTCTCCCCCTTCTCTTCCCCTCTTGTCTCTGTCTCGTTCTCCTCCTGTCTCCCCTCCTCCTTCCTCCTCCTCCCTCTCCTCCCCTTTTCCCTCTCCTCCTCTCCTCCCCCCCTCTGCTCCGCTCTCTGTCTGTCTCTTTCTCCTCTCTGTTTTCGTCTTGTTCTCCCCTCTTCTCTCCTCTCTGCTTTTTCCCTCTCTGTCTTCCTCTTTTTTCCCTTTTCTTTTCGCTTCTTCTCACCCCTTTTCCCCTTCTCCTCCCCCTCTCTCCTCCTCCCCTCCCCCCCCCCTGCCTCCGCCCTGTCTCCCTTTCTGTTTCTGTCTCTCGCTCTCTGTCCCCCTCCCTTCCCTCCCCCTCTCCTCTCCCTCTCCTCTCCTCTCCCTTCCTTTTCCCTTCCCTTTTTTCCCCCCCTTTTCCCTTCCCTCCTTTCCCTTCCCTTTTTTTTTTTCTTTCTCTGCTTCTTTCTCTCTTCCCTTTCCCCTCTCTTTCCTTCTTTCCCCTCTCTGCCCCGCTTCTGTCTCCCGCTCTCTGTTCTCGCTTCTGTCTCTTTCTTCTCTCGCTTCGCTTCTTTTTCCTCTCTGTCTGTCGCTCTCTGTCTCTCGCTCTTCTTTTTCGCTCTCTCTCTTTCACTCTCTGTCTCTGCCTCTCTCTCGCTCTCTCTCTCTCTCTCCTCTCCCCTTTTCGCCCCTGTCTTCGCCTCTGCTTTCCTCTTTTCTCGCTCTCTGCTCTCCTCTTGCCCGCTCTCTGTCTCGCTCTCTGTCTCTCGATCTCTGTCTCTCGCTCTCTGTCTCTCACTCTCTGTCTCTTCCTCTCTCTCTCTCGCTCTCTGACTCTCGCTCTCTCTCACTCGCTCTCTCTCTCTCGCTATCTCTCTCTCCCTCCTTGCCTCCCCCTCCCTGCCTCCACCCCCCCTCCCCCCCCTGCCTCCCTGCCCCCCTGCCTCCCTTTCTCTGTCTCTATCTGTGTCTCTGTCTCTCGATCTCTCTGTCCTACCTCTCCCTCTCCCTCTCCCTCTCCCTCTCCCTCTCCCTCTCCCTCTCCCTCTCCCTCTCCCTCTCCCTCTCCCTCTCCCTCTCCCTCTCCCTCTCCCTCTCCCTCTCCCTCTCCCTCTCCCTCTCCCTCTCCCTTTTTCCCCCCCCTTTTTTCCCCCTTTTTCCTCTCTTCTGTCTTTGTTTTGTCGGCTCTGTTCTGCCCGCTCTCTGTCTCGTCTCTGTCTCTCGCTTCCCCCTCTTTCTCCCTCTCTGTCTCCCCCGCCCCTTTTCCCCTCTCCTCTCTTCCCCCCTTCCCCCTTTCCCTCCCCCTCCCCCCCTCCCCCCTCCTCCTGCTCTCCTGCCCCCTTCGTCTCTTCTGTGTCTCTGTCTCTCGTCTTTTCTGTCTCCTCCTCTCCCTCTCGCTCTCTTCCCTCTCCTCTCTCCCTCTCTTCTTTTCCCTTTTCTCTCGCTCTCTGTCTTTCGCTCTCTGCCTCTCGCTCTCTGTCTGTCGCTCTGTGTCTGTCGCTCTCTGTCTGTCACTCTCTGTCTCTCGCTCTCTGTCTCTCTCTCGCTCTCTGTCTCTCGTTCTCTGTTTCTCGCTCTCTGTCTCTCGCTCTCTCTCTCTTTCACTCTCTGTCTCTCGCTCTCTGTCTCGCGCTCTCTCTCTCTCTCTCTCTCTCTCTCTCTCTCCTCTCTCTCTCCCTCTCTGTCTCTCGCTCTCTGACTCTCGCTCTCTGTCTCTCGCTCTCTGTCTCGCTCTCTGTCTCTCGATCTCTGTCTCTCGCTCTCTGTCCCTCACTCTCTGTCTCTCCACTCTCTCTCTCTCGCTCTCTGACTCTCGCTCTCTCTCTCTCGTCTCTCTCTCTCTCGCTATCTCTCTCTCCCTCCTTGCCTCCCCCTCCCTGCCTCCACCCCTCCCTCCCTCCCTGCCTCCCTGCCCCCCTGCCTCCCTTTCTCTGTCTCTATCCGTGTCTCTGTCTCTCGATCTCTCTGTCCTACCTCTCCCTCTCCCTCTCCCTCTCCCTCTCCCTCTCTCTCCCTTTTTCCCTCTCCCTCTCCCTCCCTCCCCTCTCCCTCCTCCCCTCCCTCTCCCTCTCTCTCCCCCTTCTCTCGTCTCTCTTCGGTCTCTGTCTGTCGTCTCTGTCTGTCCCTGTCTCTCGCTCTCTGCTCTCGCTCTGTCTCTCCTCTCTGTCTCTGCTCTCTGTCTCCCCTCTCTGTCTCTCCCCGCTCTCTGTCTTGGGTCTTTTCTGTCTCTCTGTCTGTCTCTCTGTCTCTCCTCTGTCTCTCGTTTCTCTGTCTCTCGCTCTCGTCTCTGTCTCTCTCCCCCTCTCTCTCTCTCTCTCTCTCTCTCTCCCCGCTCTCTGTCTCTGCCTCTATCTCTCGTTCTCTGTCTGTCGCTCTCTCTGCTCTCTCGCTCTGTGTTCTCGTTTCTCTGTCTGTTCTTGTCTCTCGCTCTCTGTTTCTTCGCTTTTTCCTGTTTCTGTTTCGTCTCTGTCTCTCGCTTCTCTCTCTCTTTCACTCTCTGTCTCTCGCTCTCGGGTCTCGCTCTCTCTCTCTCTCTCTCTCCTCTTCCTCTCTCTCTCTCTCTCTGACTCTCGCTCACTTCTCTCGCTCTCTGTCTCTCTCTCTCTGTCTCTGTCTCTCCTTTCTGTCTTCCTCTCTGTCTCTCTTCTCTCGTTCTCTCTCTTTCTCCTTTTCTCTCACTCTTCTTCTCTCGCTTCTTCTCTCCTTCTCCCCCTCTCTCCCTCCCCCCTGCCTCCTGCTGCCCCTTTCTCGCTCTCTCCACTCGCTCTCTCTCTTTCCCTCCTTCCCCCCTCCCCCTCCCCTCCTCCCCCTCCCCCTCTCCCCTTCTTCTCTTCTTTCTTTTTCCCCTCCCCCTTCCCTCCTTCCTCTCCCTCTCCTTCTCCCTCTTCTCCCCTCTCTTGTCTGTCGGTCTCTGTCTGCTCTCGCTCTGTCTTTTCCTCTCTGTCTCTCGCTTCTGTCCCCGCTCTCTGTCTCTCGCTCTCTGTCTCTTCTCCCCTCTCTTCGCGTCTCTGTCTTCGGCCTTTTCTTCTCTCTTCTCTGTCTGTCTTCTCTCGGGCTCTCGCTCTCTGTTTTTCTCGCTCTTTGTCTCTCGCCTCTGTCTCTCGCTTCTGTCTCTCCCCTTTTCTGTCTCTCCTCTCTCTCTCCCCTCTCTTCTCTCTCTCTCTTCGTCTCTCACTTTTCCCCGCTTTTCTGTCTCTCGCTCTCTGTCTTCGCCCTCTGCCCTCTCGCCTCTCTGTCTCTCGCTCTCTCTCTCGTTCTCTGTCTCTCGCTCTGTTCTCGCTCTCTGTCTCTCGCTCTTCTCTTCCTCCCTGTCTCCGCTCTCTTTTTCCCCTCCTCTCTCTTCTCTCCTCTGCTTTTCTCTCGCTCTCTCCTCGCTCACTGTCTCTGCTCTCTTCCCCCGCTCTCTTTCTCTCGACTCTGCTCCCCCTTCGTCTCTCCTCTTCTCTCTCACTCTCTCTCTCTCGCTCTCTCTGCTCCCTCCTTCCCTCTCCCTCTCCCTTCCTCCCCTCCCCTCCCCCCCTCCCTCTTTCCCTCCCCCCTCCCCCTTCTCCTCCTTCCCCTTTCCCGTCCTCCCTCCTCTGCCCTCCTCTCCCTTTCTTCCCTTTCCCTTTTCTTTCCCCCCCCTTCCCCCTCCCCCTCTCCCTCTCTTCCTCCCTTTTCCCCCCCCCTCTTTTTTCCCTTCTCTCTTCTCTTGTCGCCTGGATTCGGTCATGGTTATTTGCACATATGCACACGAACGTCGAAGCTATTTATGCCATACAAAGCAATTGTGTAATACCTGCCATGCTTCATTGACATTATCACAGTTTAACACACACAATGCAATCCGTCAATTGGCATAGCTTGCGGCCTCCTAATGGATTTGCTGCTACGCCAGAACGCAGGGGCTGACAACATGTAACTTCGCCAAATCGGTGACTTGCACGTGACAGAAGGGTGCAACGACCAATAGCATGGAATCGTTGGGGTCAGAATGTAGTTCTCCCCTTTAACAGTGCAAGGCCAACTTCATCTTTTTCTTCATCAACTGTCGCTCAATATAGTGCGACAGTTGGTCTCAACTAAGATGCACACAAGGTGCAGTTTAAGATGTCAGCAGACACTAGGATATCAACAGATGCCGAAACACAACGAGGACGGGCACAGATTGGACGGTGCAATTACTCGAAGGTATGAACGTTTATGGTTTGTGGTGGAAAGACAACTAATGCTCGTACGTTCCATTATTGTTATATAATCATAGTCGTGATTCAATGCATGTTTCTGTTGTAATCCCCTCTACCATAGTTTAACCTTTAACAGCATCACAAAATTACAATGTGTTCAGAATTGCTTAGCAAGGATTGAGACTAGGTCTACGTGTTTTATTCGTTATATGCGGTTGCTAATGTCATTGCATTGCCTCCCTGTCCGATATCGTATTATCTTTAAGATCTTTAAATTCTTTGCTTACTCCGATGCGGAAGGTTGCCTAGCTTCGATCATTTCTAGTTTTTTTCCTTAAAGTAAATACTATTAAATGTGGAAAACAAAATTATGATCACTATGCTGATTGGTGTCGATAATATCTTAAATAAAATAACAACATTTGTCTTAGTCTACATCTGTTATATGTTTATTATTTTATGTTATGTATTCTTGTTTACCAATTTGAGTTATATGGAATAACACAAATTATGTATCAACATTTTAAAGTAATTCCTTGTTATATTTTATGAAGGACAAAATGGCGACGATGTATGCGCCATCTTGGTTTCACGTCGCCTGTTATAAAACATACCTATCCATAAATCTGAATAGATGAATAATTATAGGTTCACATGTTAACATGTTTAGTGTATCATATAATATAACATATAAACGATGCTTGCGTGTTTAAGCCAACACGCATGTGGAAAACAAAATTACGATCACTGTGCTGATTGGTGTCGATAATATCTTAAATAGAATAACTAAATTTGACTTAGTCTACATCTGTTATATGTTTATCATTTTATGTTATGTATTCTTGTTTACCAATTTGAGTTATATGGAATTATACGAACGCGTTTTAAAGTAATTCCCTGTTACATTTTATGAAGGACAAAATGGCGACGATGTGTGCGCCATCTTGGTTTCACGTCGCCTATTGTAAAACATACCTATCCATAACTGTGCATGGATGAATAATTATAGTTTAACATGTTAGCATGTTTAATGTATCATATGATATAACATAACATATAAACGATGTTTTAACGCCATTCTACAATACAAATAACTTCACTGGAAATAGTTACATCAGTTTAAGTTAAGACAAGTTGACACCACAATCTCGCCAATCACACACTATATGGTATATAAGGAAAGGAAATTGCTACTATAATTGTAACTGATGTGTATTCGATGCCTCGTGGCAAAGGGTGTATCACGTGATGCTCGCAATATGGAGGGTCACATCCGGCAATGGAACGCCGGGCTTAGGGGCAGATACTCCCTCCCTTTCTCGTAGCACAGTGGTCAGTTGTGAGTGTTGAAGGTCGTGACATTTCTCGCCAGGGGAACGTTGTAAGGAGCAACCAAAGCGGAGTCCCGAGCCCAAGTAGATACATTAGATACTGTACTATGTACTAATGTACTATAGGCAGAATGTTCCCAGTGTCTCCCACTTACGGATACCCTCTTTTTAAATTATATAAATTTCATGGATTTTATCTTTAAAAATGTCTGTTTTTCACGATAAACTTTGATTAATTCGTTATACGATTTGTTTGTGGAAAATATATTATTGAAAGATATAAAACCTGTAATAAATAGTAGTTACTGCTTAACTATATCTTGGAGGACTTTCATGTAGTTTTTAAAATACATCTATGTATTGATGGATTTTTATTATTTTGCTTTTGTTCATTATATTTTAATAACTATTAGAAGGCCACCTGGCACAGAGACACTGAACAAGAAAAAGGATATGGGATAGACCAGGAGAATATAGCCACAAACAGAAACCTTGAACAGGAGAAATGAGCAGAGTAAATAAGAATTGTTACTTGACTGCAGTGCCACCAACAGTGTCACTCTTGTGAAGACACTAATTTGAACAAGTCTACGTCAGTCCTATTGTAAAGTTACATTGTATTAGTCAATAAAAAAAGCACTGTCATAACTATTTTACACACACATACTCCACATAAAACCTAATATGTATTAAATGACACATACCCTATTCATATTTGGGATGTCATTAGACATACAGAGGATAATCAACTAGAGAAAATGCTGGATATTGTTAGGCAATGCAAAATGTCCTGTTGTAATAACCACCATTAAGAACTCGTGCTTGTGGGAAACAACTGTATTGGTTTTGTAATTTGTCACTTTTTCAGGTAGACACAATCGTTCAAATAGGGTGTTTGACAGCCATGGTGACGGATGATGTGTTCCCACAAAAGAAGAGTTCAAAACAAATTTAGCAGTGTTATCCAGAAAAGTGAATTTGTGCATACTTGTTTTTAGATTTAGATGTTCTAATAATATAAAATACAGTTGTGACTGATTGCATTTAGAATACTGTGTTGTAATGCAAATGCATTGTCAGTTGTTTGTCTAACCATTTTGTTCACTTGGATAGTTTAGGGTAATATCGATTCAGTGTTGTGTGTGGCAGGTTCACATCCTGCTGGTGTTCCTTATGCAAACATTACATGTTGTGTGCACACGCATTGATTCTATTTAATAAGTTCAGCTGTTTTTGTGACATCTCTGAAATGCATCGAACTATCGTCAAGTTTGTGTATGTATCAATGTATATATATATATATATATATATATATATATATATATATATATATATATATATATATATATATATACACCAATGTATATAGAATATTAATGCTTTCTTTATAAATGGCCTGCACACTGGTTGTAAAACAGGGTGTCCAGGCAATAGGGTGTCTTGGGATATAGGGTGATAGGATATCTGGACAATAGGGTGACAGGCTGATGGGGTGCCTGGCAACAGGGTAACATGGTGATAAGGTGTCTGGGTTATTTGCCAATGTAAAATCCCCCATTGCTTCAAAAGGTCAACTATCATCCCTGTTCCCAACAATTCTACAGCCTCTTGTTTAAACGCTTGGTCCTCCAGCTTCTGAATTCAATTATCGATCCACTGCTTGACCGATTTAGGTTTGTATATCATGAAGTTAGATCTGTTGATGATGCTGTCTCTCTAGGATTGGTTTATGTTCTCCAACATCTAGACAGACAACAGCAGTGATGACAACAACGTAAGAGACAACAGCAGTGATGACAACAACGTAAGAGACAACAGCAGTGATGACAACAACGTAACAGACAACAGCAGTGATGACAACAACGTAAGAGACAACAGCCTGATGACAACAACATAAGAGACAATAACAGGGTTGACAACAACGTAAGAGACAACAGCAGTGATGACAACAACGTAAAAGACAACATCCATGATGACAACAATGTAACAGACAACATCCATGATGACAACAACGTAAGAGACAACAGCAGTGATGACAACAAAGTAAGAGACAACAGCAGTGATGACAACAACGTAACAGACAACAGCAGTGATGACAACAACGTAAGAGACAACAGCCTGATGACAACAACATAAGAGACAATAACAGGGATGATAACAACGTAAGAGACAACAGCAGTGATGACAACAACGTAAAAGACAACATCCATGATGACAACAATGTAACAGACAACATCCATGATGACAACAACGTAAGAGACAACAGCAGTGATGACAACAAAGTAAGAGACAACAGCAGTGATGACAACAACGTGAGACAACAGCAGTGATGACAACAATGTAAGAGACAACAGCAGTGAAAGAGGAACAGAAAGAGAAGTGTGACCCGCGGACCAGGCAGATCAAGAGTGTCACTCACTGTTTTGGTATCGTCCTTGAGTTCTCGCAGTGTGTCCCCCAGTTTATGTTCCCGGCTGGACAGTTCCTCCTGGGACTGCAGCTGGAGGTAAGAGACGGATGGGATCAGGGGACAGACAGGTATATCGGGTCATTTGGTGGGCCACAATCAGCTGTGTCAGGCGCAGAGATGGACAGGTGTGTTGTCAAAAGTACATAAATGTGTTTTGTATATTCGTGTGTGTGTGTGTGTGTGTGTGTGTGTGTGTGTGTTGTGTGTGTGTGTGTGTGTGTGTGTGTGTGTGTGTGTGTCTGTGCGTCTGTGTGTCTGTGTGTCTGTGTGTCTGTGTGTCTGTGTGTCTGTGTGTCTGTGTGTCTGTATGTCTGTATGGGTTTGTGTGTCTGTATGGGTTTGTGTGTATATAGGTTTGTGTGTGTTTGTCTCTGTGTGGTGTGTGTGTGGTGTGTGTTGTGTGTGTGTGTGTGTGTGTGTGTGTGTGTGTGTGTGTGTGTGTGTGTGTGTGTGTGTGTGTGTGTGTGTGTCTGTGTGTCTGTGTGTCTGTGTGTCTGTGTGTCTGTATGTCTGTATGGGTTTGTGTGTCTGTATGGGTTTGTGTGTATATAGGTTTGTGTGTGTTTGTTTCTGTGTGGTGTGTGTGTGGTGTGTGTGTGTGTGTGTGTGTGTGTGTCGTGCGTGCGTGTGTGTGTGTGTGTGTGTGTGTGTGTGTGTGTGTGTGTGTGTGTGTGTGTGACCGTTATAACCACCAGCACCGCTCTACCCACTGGCACCGTTCTACCCACCGGCACCACTCAACCCACTGGCACCACTCAACCCACTGGCACCGCTCTACCCACTGGCACCACTCAACCCACTGGCACCACTCAACCCACCGGCACCACTCAACCCACCGGCACCACTCAACCCACCGGCACCGTTCTACCCACCGGCACCACTCAACCCACCGGCACCACTCAACCCACCGGCACCGCTCTACCCACTGGCACCACTCAACCCACTGGCACCACTCAACCCACTGGCACCACTCAACCCACCGGCACCACTCAACCCACCGGCACCACTCAACCCACCGGCACCGTTCTACCCACCGGCACCACTCAACCCACTGGCACCACTCAACCCACTGGCACCACTCAACCCACCGGCACCACTCAACCCACCGGCACCGTTCTACCCACCGGCACCACTCAACCCACTGGCACCACTCAACCCACTGGCACCACTCAACCCACTGGCACCACTCAACCCACCGGCACCGTTCTACCCACCGGCACCACTCAACCCACTGGCACCACTCAACCCACTGGCACCACTCAACCCACCGGCACCACTCAACCCACTGGCACCACTCAACCCACCGGCACCACTCAACCCACCGGCACCACTCAACCCACCGGCACCGTTCTACCCACCGGCACCACTCAACCCACTGGCACCACTCAACCCACTGGCACCACTCAACCCACCGGCACCACTCAACCCACCGGCACCGTTCTACCCACCGGCACCACTCAACCCACTGGCACCACTCAACCCACTGGCACCACTCAACCCACCGGCACCGTTCTACCCACCGGCACCACTCAACCCACTGGCACCACTCAACCCACCGGCACCACTCAACCCACCGGCACCGTTCTACCCACCGGCACCACTCAACCCACTGGCACCACTCAACCCACTGGCACCACTCAACCCACCGGCACCACTCAACCCACCGGCACCACTCAACCCACCGGCACCACTCAACCCACCGGCACCGCTCTACCCACTGGCACCACTCAACCCACCGGCACCACTCAACCCACCGGCACCACTCAACCCACCGGCACCGTTCTACCCACTGGCACCACTCAACCCACTGGCACCACTCAACCCACCGGCACCACTCAACCCACCGGCACCGTTCTACCCACCGGCACCACTCAACCCACTGGCACCACTCAACCCACTGGCACCACTCAACCCACCGGCACCACTGGGGTGCGGTGGTCGCGCGGTAGAGCGCCGGACTGTCAATCGAGGGGACGGTGGTTCAATCCCACCTACCGCCGTTTCGAAACTTAGGCAATTTCTTCACCCCACATTTGCCTGTGTCTTTCGGAAGAGACACTAAAAGCCGGTGGTCCCTTCTGTCTGGTGTCTATGCCAGGGGAAGTAAAAGATCCTACACAGGGGGTAAATGTGTAACCTGTAGTGGACTCACAAATTCTACAGAAGAACAACTCCTGCGTTAGCCCAAGTTTGGGCTGTTTGGAGGTAATCACCTAAGAACTAAGAACCACTCAACCCACCGGCACCACTCAACCCACCGGCACCACTCAACCCACCGGCACCGCTCTACCCACTGGCACCACTCAACCCACCGGCACCACTCAACCCACCGGCACCACTCAACCCACCGGCACCACTCAACCCACCGGCACCACTCAACCCACCGGCACCACTCAACCCACCGGCACCACTCAACCCACCGGCACCACTCAACCCACTGGCACCACTCAACCCACCGGCACCACTCAACCCACTGGCACCGTTCTACCCACCGGCACCACTCAACCCACTGGCACCACTCAACCCACTGGCACCACTCAACCCACTGGCACCACTCAACCCACTGGCACCACTCAACCCACCGGCACCACTCAACCCACCGGCACCGCTCTACCCACTGGCACCACTCTACCCACTGGCACCGCTCTACCCACTGGCACCACTCTACCCACTGGCACCGCTCTACCCACTGGCACCGCTCTACCCACTGGCACCGCTCTACCCACTGGCACCGCTCTACCCACTGGCACCGCTCTACCCACTGGCACCGCTCTACCCACTGGCTTGGTGTAGGAATAAGAGGTAACATACCCGCCGCACTATTTCCAAGTGTTCCGCTCTCAGATAGTTGAGTTTGTTTCCATGCCGATTGGCTCGGCTATAGTGCACCTGGGCGATGCCTTCAAGGTCAGAAATCTCGGCAGCAGCAGACTTCTCTCTAATCTGACGAACCTCCTGGTGAGTAAACAATGAATCATGAAGGTAGATCAAAAGAATACCCAATAGAAACAGCATTGTTTGAATTTCTGTGAGGAATGTTTTAGTGTTGAGTGATTTGGGCAGCGTGATATCTAAGACGTCAAATTATGACTAATGTCAGACGGTGTTTTTCTGCGTAGGGATACAAGCAACATTTTGATTGCGATCCAAACAAATCAGTGTCTGGTTTTAGCAGAAATTACAGGGTGTCAGGTGAGAGACTTAGAAACTGGATTGTGGAAAATTAGGTATTAGAATTTCACAAATTTTATATAGCACATATGTGACAGAATGTCTGAACATTTTAATACCCTAGTAGAAATAAACCTGGCAGGCAATGAAGCTAACGTTATAATGGCTGCCTATGGGGAACTCAAGTGTGTTCTTATGTCTACAAACGTATTTACAGGACATGTTTAAGTGTCTCAGTCTCACCTGGTCTCTACACTATAGTATCTACAAACATGTTTAGATGATGTGTCTCAGTCTCTGTGGGTTTCATCTGGTCTCTATACTACACAATTACAAACATGTTTAGAGGATGTGTCTCAGTCGCAGTCTCATCTAGTCTCTATACTGCGCTATCTACAAACGTGTTTAGAAGACGTGTCTCAGTCTCACCTGGTCTCTATACTATACTATACTATCTACAAATGCGTTTAGAAGACATGTCTCAGTCTCACCTGGTGTGTATACTATACTATCTATAAACGTGTTTAGAAGACTAGTCTCAGTCGCAGTCTCACCTGGTCTCTATACTATACTACCTAAAAACGTGGTTAGAAGACATGTCTCAGTCACAGTCTCACCTGGTCTCTATACTATACTACCTAAAAACGTGTTTAGAAGACATGTCTCAGTCACAGTCTCACCTGGTCTCTATACTATACTACCTAAAAACGTGTTTAGAAGACATGTCTCAGTCACAGTCTCACCTGGTCTCTATACTATACTACCTAAAAACGTGTTTAGAAGACATGTCTCAGTCGCAGTCTCACCTGGTCTCTATACTATACTACCTAAAAACGTGTTTAGAAGACATGTCTCAGTCGCAGTCTCACCTGGTCTCTATACTATACTACCTAAAAACGTGTTTAGAAGACATGTCTCAGTCACAGTCTCACCTGGTCTCTATACTATACTACCTAAAAACGTGTTTAGAAGACATGTCTCGGTCTCAGTCTCACCTGGTCTCTGTCCTCCAGGTCGTGTCTCATCACTTCATCCTCCAGTTGTTGTATCCTCAGAGCCCTCTCAGACGACTCCTGCGACACAGAACATGAAGTATCCACACATAGATCATGGGCAGACTGTCAAGACCAGTGTGACACTGATGACATGAGTATCATGATGTCATGTGACACTGATGACATGAGTATCATGACGTCGTGCACAGTGCTTCTTAACCGTAGGTAAATTCTGTGATAGAAAATGTAGTTTTCTAAGAAATTAAAATTACTTTGGCACATACTGTGTGAAGCTGATTGATCAAAATGTTTATGTTTCACATCCTAGTCTCCAAAGTAAGATCATTTATTACAAAACAACCAAAAGTTGGATCCTTGAACAAATTGTTCCACAAATAAAATGTAATTTTAGATATTCCTGTCAAACAAAATATACACCCCAAATTGTCCTCAGTGTAGCTTTTTATTTTAGTTCAATTCTCTTATCGAGTTCTGTAATTGCATATACATGTATTAAGTGTATATCACATTGTAGCTAAGTCTAGGATATATTTGCATTAGTACGCTTTCCTAATGTTTTAGAAACAGCGTCCAAGTAACATTGTGAAATAAAGTTACTTTGGCTCTTATTGCAAGCTTTCAGCCGAACTAATGTCTGGTTACTAAGCAGTCAACGTTTTGTTACCATGGAGACCTGAACTAATGTATGTGGTTACAATGCAGTCAATGGTTCGTTACCATGGAAACCTTTGTCCGTAAACTGGTGAGCTCCTCGCATGACCTTGACAAGGCTGTCATTAATTCATCTTTCTCGGCATCCCTCTTGGCAATCTCTCGCGCTGAGAACATAACAGATAAACCCGTCTTTACAAGACTGTCAGCAAATAACCCAAAGTGATGATAAATGGATGACCAACCAGTCAATCTCAGTGCGCCCCCACACTTCCCTCCCATTCACACTTACATGGTCTAGTGACTAGAGTCTAACTGAAAAAAGAGGAAACACCTCGATATCATAGACGTAGAATGTCTGTTATTCATAAATAATTAATTTTAAATATGCACCTAACTGGAGTTGATTATGAATTTAAATTTAATCACATTAAATTGTTGTATAAAGTTAATTTATTAAATTACATTAATTGTTACTCAAATTAATAAATAAACAAGTGACTTGAACCCGCGCCTGGTGTTAACCCACCAAAATTCTGGACTTTCTCGTCGAGTCCAACAAAGTTCTCCTGAGTCTTCTGTTGTCTCTCTGCCTCCATCTGAAACACACCAGTGATGCACAGGTCATGTGACATGTGGTAACACTCCACACAAGTGTTACTATATTGAAATAACAGCCCCAATAAAAGCAAACAAATAGAGCAAATTCAGATATATATTATAGAATACATAATTATCAGGAGTTGTGTGTGTGTGTGTGTGTGTGTGTGTGTGTGTGTGTGTGTGTGTGTGCGTGGTGTGTTGTGTGTGTGTGTGTGTGTGTGCGTGCGTGCGTGCGTGCGTGCGTGCGTGCGTGCGTGCGTGCATGCACGTGTGTGTATGTGTGCGTGCATGCATGCGCACATGTGTATATATGTGCATGGCATAAATTATGTAAACTATCCACTGTAGTTTTAAAACGTGTTTGCAAGCTCTAACCACCATCAATAATTTTAGTACCTTACTTTATTATTAATTATTCACTTATTAAGCTATTTCATTATTCATTTATTATTTAATTTTATCGATTACTTTTTGGTGATAAGTTTAGGTAAGTTTCATATGATAAATTCAGTTTATACATTTCGATTTTTAGAAGCTTTATTTGTTAATATTTAACATGTTATCTATGTAAGCTTAATTTCACTTGCACACACGCATGCACGCACGCACGCACGCACCGCACGCACGCACGCACGCACGCACGCACGCACGCACACACACACCCTGTTCATATGACAGGTATTTCACAATCTCCATTAAACATTCTGTATCTATTTTGCTGCATGTCTGTACACAAACATTGGTTGGTCAGGGCCTTATGCAGGATACAAATGTTGCCAGCCACACACTGGTTTGGTTGACATGTGGATGTGTATGTACACACACACACACACACACACACACACACACACACACACACACACACACACACACACACAC
>JAODUO010001391.1:12500-87500 GCA_025642075.2 Ridgeia piscesae | reverse complement strand
CTTCCATAGACGTTAGATTTAACTAAAAAGAAAGTCACTGACACGACTGTAACGCGTGACTACACAGTTGTCATTAGTTTATAAGTAGCAACCAAAGCAGGTGTGTCTGTTACACATTTACAGCAAGTTGAGCGAGCGGCACCGACCGGTGCGTGGTTCGGTAGGTTCAGCCAGCGGAACTTGAGGGGTGTAACTGTGACTTCATCGGTACCACCTGTCTGCGTTCAGTATCGAATTTCCGTTGCTCATCCGGCTGACACCACCAGAGGACTATATAGACACTGTGATCACTCCCACTTACAGACGTGTTGCAATTGACTCATTTTGACAGGCGGGGGACGGGATTCAGCGATTGACAAATAATTCGCTGAGGGCGGGGTACCGGTTCAGTCAGTTGGTCAGCTACCTGTTCGACAGGAAGTGTTCGTGGGCTGGGCTATTAACATTTTAAAGGAGTTTGACTGTACTTGCTATACAGCTCATTTTGTGCGGAGTGAGTACAGCAGGTATGTGTAATGATAAGTTATATGATATGGTTTTTAATTTTATGTTCTGACAGTATACAATTAAGCTTGCAAATTTGTTTTTAGTTACATATACTAAACGTGTCAAGTGCTGGTAAGTCAGATTCATGAGTATGTAATGATAGCCCTAGCAGTACTTACTTAGTTACACTGTTAGACTTCTTCCAGTATAAATCTTTGCGTTGCTAAAGTGGTGTATTTTCTTTTAGGGACGGTCATAGGAGTACACAAACGATCACTGGAAATATATTTTAATTTTCTTTCTTGTGGTGAAGCACAACTGCAACAAAATGCCGAAGTCGGTAAGTACACATTTTATAAACGATTTTCTTTCATGTTATTTTCTGCATTAGGCAATAGTGATGGTGTTGTTTATTAAACTACAAATAAAAATCACTGCAAGTACTTTTCAAAGTACTTTTACTGTTGCATGCTATTATGTTATACAATTTTGGTGAAATTACTTCTCTCTGGGTAGTACAAATTCAACTAGGAATTGAACAGATGATATGGCAGTGTACTTGTACATTCTAAGTCAATGCTTTTTTGTGTTAATGCCAGTTTAGTAAATCAGATGATGGGGGCACGGCCAGGGCACTGATGGACGCACTAAGTACCGATATGATGACAGATTTTTGTTTTATCGAGTTGTCATATTTTAGTACATTCAACGAAATGCATTGGATGCTTGATGCATTTGCTGAAAATATTCGTCTGTTTGGGAATAGAATAATTATAGATGTTTTCTTGTCACAGCTGTGAAGATAACTGACTTTTAAATTCCAGTTTTTGACAGACCTACATGCAACTTCATTTCTTACACTGGAATTTCCTTGTAGTTGATTTGATGCTAACATAAGCAGCAGTACTGTACTTGACCATGTCACATACTGAGGAGAACTAAGTCCCGTATTTAAATTGGTGAAAAAGGCCATTGTATGTTGTTAAAGTGTGGAAAGTATGGTTCTGTCTACGTTTTGGCAACCCATGGTTAGTCGGTTACTTCGTAGAAGTGTCAGATTAACATTTATAATCATCATGCCTGGATATTAATACAGGTTCGTTGGCCCAGTGCTATCAGGCTAGTTTTTGGCCACTATAAATTTTCAAATCTACTAAGGCCAGTGGATAAAAACCTAATGTCAAGGCCTTTTCAGTGTTCATGCATGTAGAACTTAAGTCTGTCATATTTTACTTATTTATAAACATATTTGTGTTATATAGTTAATAGATTTTAATCCTACTAGAGGTAGTAATATATATTAATTGCTGTAAATATAACAGTTACTTCAAAATTACTGTATTTTTAGGGTCATGTGTAATGTTTTAAATATTTATTCTTGTTGTCAAATTATGTTTGTGCCATATTGTAGCATTACGTGTTAAACTTTACAGTTGGTATCTACAAAACAATAACATAACCAGTGGTTATATAATAACTGATGTTTTTTAAATCTACTACGTAATGTTTAGTCTGTAGTTTAGCGTGAAAGTTGTTCTAAAAGTATTTTGCTTGATTAAAAACTAACAATTTCTATCTAATTGTGTTGTGCTACAAATATCTCAAGTGTCGTGCTTGGGACTCAGGGAGGGAGTTGGACAACCAGTTTGCAAATTGGGGCAGTGTGCAACACATGTTTTCCACTGTGCCATTCTAAGTGATTGTGATTAATTGTATTGACAGCTGTTTGTGTGTGTTCTGTGTTGGCTGTCTAGAGCTGCCTTTGACAACAAATGTTACAACCTGCAGAATTGTGCTGTGTGGAGATAGTGATTATGGAAGCATAAATTGTCCCCATACAATACTGTGATTGCAAATAAAAGAAGCCATTTGAATGAGATGGTCAGTTAAAACTCTTCAGGATGTAGTTAATATTATTGATAAACAGGGATTTCCGTAACTATTTTTGTCTCATTGTGATTGTGATCATATACTTCCTGGTGTGTGAAATGGTTGATAATTGTAATTAGTATACATTTGGGGTGTCGTTAAAACAATTTAGGTGGTTAAAAAGGATGTCAGAAACTATCTCATTAAGACTTCCCTTCCCTAAAGGTATTTATATTTCATGTAATTATATATCATAACTTTTGATTGGCATTTCCTACTGAAAGATTGTGGTGTCACCTCTAAACATTGTGCACAGTTGTGTTTCTCTTATAATGGTACTCTCAAATTGAAAGTGAAACCTTGAATTGATTGGTGGGGATTGCAAGCAGAAAGGGTAAAGTTAGTTGCTAATATTAGTGGCCATCATTTTTATCTGACATTAATTAATCTTTTTACACAAGTAGTTTCCACAGTCAATCTTGACATTTGTTAGAAACTTGTTGGCAGACACAAGGGATGTGGAGAATGGTATAATTATTGGTATATAATGGGTGATTCTTCGGTGTGGTAGAATGTACGCATATCATGACTAATGGATCGGGTCAGAAGGGTTGTTGCGCATACAATGAAATATCTTACAGACATTATTAATATCAGATGATAGATCTGCACATGTATAAGTAATTAAGAATCATTCTATTCACCAACGTTCGGTAACTGCACACAATTCTATTGGCTGTGTTAGGCATGTCTGAGGTTGTGAAGTTAACTGTTTTACTAGTAAAAACATGGAACTAACACAGCTGTGAGTATTGAACCACAGGATGTAGACATACCAGGCGAATGGAGCTGGTATTGCGAGTTCTAAAATAGACCCAAGCTAAGCCGAGACTGGTAGACACCCCACTGCACTGTTGACGCTGATTTACTACTGTGGCAGGGTGATAGTACAGCGCTGACTCACGCAGGAGTCTACCATGTGCAGGATGACGGCCACCAGCCTCAGTCCCACTCTGTCCTAGGCTGGCTGCCCTGGAAGAAAGATGAAGAAGTAATGCTCCAGCACGTTCTGCCTGCTTCTTCCTCTCTTGACCGCATGTTGTTCACTGGCTGTTTCAGCCGGTCAAGAGATGTTTGTGCATTCCAATAAGCGATTGCCTCTGATGTTGACTTGAGATGCCGTAGTTGACTAACTTGTAGTTCTTACTGCATTGTGTGTCTTGTTACCGTTCCAATTGTTGATAACCCCCTCGATTGATGGATTGTGGTTAACCTTTAAGTTGCTAAAAAAATAACTCACAAGTTAATCAGACGTAAAATTTATGAGGATTAACATTTAGCATCCAGTGTAGTAATTGGATCTTTGTCAGTTATTTGTTTTTAGTATAACTTCTGAAAATAATACAATACCTAAGATAATGTGGTTCTTATTTAATACATTGATAAACTGAATTGTGCATTATAAAGGTTTGCAGCATTTTGAAGTTTGTAGAAGGTATGGAAGGACAAAAAATGTATGGAATTTAAAAGAGCAGCCTAATCAGTGATTGCACATTAGGAATTTAAAATGGGTAGATAACTAAATCTACTATCTGCTAAACAAATATACGCCATTGTGTGCCCACACTTTTGTATTTGGCCAGGTCTGTGGACAGTTCATGGCAGCCCTGATAACAGATAGTGTCACATATCTAGTTGCAGTTGACTTAAGGTGAAAAGTGCTCAACTCAGTATAAAGTGTTTGCTTGTGTGTGGGGGGATTAGCTGTGTGGAACATTATGTGTGACGCCCACTTGTCATGCAAACGCCATGTTGGCGTATTAACGTTCACCTAATCAGAAATATGATGGGCTGTCGTGTTATGGTAATCGTTCTGTCAGTTACATTTATTTGAAGGCTTCTATTAGTTACTGGTGCATTGTTTGTACAAAGGCAACAACATTATGCATGCCATTATGTCCATGGGTATGATCCAATGAGCAATATATTGTATACAAAAACAGGGTCAGTTTGCACAATTCAACTATGAGTGTTACTGGCAATTAAAAATCGTATTTGGTACAAACACCTAAAATGCAACAATTTGTAACCTTGAAATGTCTACTAAAATATAACATGCATGAGTTATGTGGCTAGAGCTATAGAATAACAAGAATTGTACGCAAACAATTGAAGCATGGCTGATGCATTAAACTCGTAAGCCAAGCATGTTACTCCTTCAGTCTTAGTGCTCCTTAAATTTGGCACAAATCAACCCAGGAACCATAGTCAGAACATCACGGTTTTTGTGCCTTAAAATGTATCTTGGCCTTAAATTCGAACAGTGGTTTTTAAACGTGTTTGCAGCTGTTCGAAGCACGGACCACTTTTGACAGAACAGTGTCGTCAAAATTGGATCAGGCTCTGACCATGATTTAAAAAAAATATAGTGGGGTTTACACTATACGTGGGTGGGTTGTTTTATTCAGCGATGACAAATATTCTAACTAATGCCACTGCCATTCCTCACTCAGGGGTAATGTTCAAACAACTTGCTGTTTCTGCATTTGAATGATGCTGTTGTCACATTGCTGCATTAGGAAATATTAAATGAATTTAAATGCCTTCAATTTACAGCCAAGTGTGTCATGCAAGACTCCTGCCTTGGTTTATGCTCGCTGTGGTTGTTGAGAACCAGATGATATCAGACATGTTTGGCGTTAATCCTTGTGCTGCGTGTGTTTGCCCTTTTAGGAAGCTTGCTATTCATTCACAGAGGCCATGTGGTCTCTTGTATGAAGTGTCCATTGCTGCCTGCATGTCTTACGCCCTAGTACCATCCCATCAGTTGCATCCCTGTCATCAGCATCGTTTCATTTATGTAACTGAAATTATTTTGTTGGAAAAACTGCTGCCTGGACTGTGTTGAAAAAACACCTGTTTTCTGTTCTTTCATAACACGTTATAAGAAATTTATGAGTCCTGAATTAATCCACTATTGTGTTTGTACTGTTATTTTGAGACATATAACTGAGGAATTTCACATTGGGTGTATTCGGTGTGAGTATTTATTTTGTAGCTTGATTTATTACATCAGTTTAGGTCGTCAATTTGGAATTTGCTTAAATGACTGATATTTGTTTGTGTTTAATAATTGTGATGACATGGTCTGATGACGTCTCTTTTCTCTATCACACAGGTGAATGTCTGTGTCACGACGATGGATGCTGAGCTGGAGTTCAACATCCAGCCGAGCACCACGGGAAAACAACTGTTTGAGCAGGTAAGAAACATGAAAACTGTTTAATATTCAACCACAAAATTGCACATTGCAATTCGCTTACAAATACTTCTTTACATTATTCGTTCATTTAGGCAATTGGGTCAGGTTTTCTATTGGATTCTATTGTACCAATCACGTCTGATCAAACTACTAAGAATTGAGCGGATGTGAAATCGCCTCCATATACATGTTGAACCTTAGAGGGACATCCACTGAAAATCCATAATGAAGTGGTCAGAGTAGGCTGGTTGTAGCTGACGCAATGGAACCAGTGTGTACACTGCCTGTTTCACGCAACTGTTTATTCATGAGCTGTACAGTGAACATGGCCTTATTATATTCATCATCCTCACACCCATGTTTGAGCGAACTGAAGCAACTTAGAGTGAAATAAGTTGCTTATAATGTTTTGAAATGGCAAAATCAAATCAAAAATGGATTTTATTCACCCAAATGACGAGTGGAGAGGTCTCTACGTAAAGCCGCGGTAAGCATTGGTAATAAGAGGATTCAGATCAGGATTCTCAGAATTGAGAGTTTGAAGTTCTATTCAATACACTAGTGCACCACACTTGCGTATAAGCCGTGCCAGGTTATGGCATGCATTATTGAATAGTGTAAAGTGCACTTCATTAATTTATTACATAGTAAATATGTTGACCAGGTTATTTGGTGGAACTTGCTGTCAGGTTGTATTAACTCCCAGATACTGATGAAAGATGTGCCACTGTGATGTATGCATCTTACATGTACATTTCTGTGCTAGTGATTGATCTAAAGCAATTCAGAAGGAAATTTGCTCATATTAGAGCCAAAAGGGCTCATTCATATATGTCTTGAATGATGGACAAACAGAAATGAGCATTGTCAGTGTTACTGGTCACACTGGGTAAAACAGTGAAAAACAGTGCTTATTCAACATAGCCATAATTAGCTTTATTATATTCTGAAGATTGGGAGTCCCACTGACTCTGAGTTGGGCCAAGTTAATCAAAACCCAGGGGTTGAAATGACGGGAATCAGGGACTCAGGAAAATTGAAGCCTGACAAGTTTTGAGTAGTTCCTCGTTGGCTTCTTAAGTAGGATTAAACGTTTGACAAAACAGGAAGGATATATAAATGGGAAGGAAATGGATCTCGGCAGCAAGTGAAAGCAGTACCACACCAGTGCCTGTTCTGACAAGTTATGGGCAGCCAGCTATAGAAATAACTCTAATAAATTAAGTCTCCATGGTCTCCTAGATGTTTGGGGCTTTTGGCTGAGACTAGACTCATAGAACATTGCTTCTGCTGTGCATGGCATGGATAGAAATTGTCAGTTGGGTGTTTGACAGCTTATTTTATAATTTCTACAGTTATTTTGTATGTATTCGATGGCTCATGCAATTGTTTCACATAATTGTGCAGATCTACAAAGACGGATAGTTTTAAACATTTGTCTGATTTTGTCTGCTGAGTGCTGACATTTTGATTCTTGACCTGATTTATAATTTAGACAGGCTATTATTTTTAATTAATTGGTAAGAATTAGAAAGAGAACACTCTTTTATTCGGTATGCTGGTCAAAGCTGACATTACGCAAGACATGGAGATTGGAGAACTCGCTGGACCAATAGCTGTCGAAATAAGTCTCTAAAAGAATTTAGATGAAAAAAATGTGTGTTATGATGTCAGAATGATTACTAACATACGGCACAATACATCAGATCCTTAAACACATTCTACATTCTCAGATCATTCATCAGAGATCCTGTTAGTTGTCTGATCATAGACGGTAGTTAAAACGTTCCGCTTTATCACCCGGAACAAGCCCCTTGTTGACCGTAGGCTAGAATGTAACTACTTACTAACACCGGCTATTGTCCACTGCCCTGTTTAACAACCATTGGTCTTGTCTGGTATCAGAGGGGTGTCACGCTTGAGTGCACTTCTCAGCACTCAGTGGCCAGTGACTTGCTGAGGAATGTCTGAAGTGTTCGCTTCGGTTCAATGGCATGAATGCAACATGACAGTTGCTCACCGGACATGCCACTACGGAAATGAAAAGGCGGAAAATTACTCACCCATGTGTACTTAATGTAGTCACGACATTTGTTTTTAAATTTGGATCTCGCATAGGATCTTTCCATTTGTGAGAAAATGTCCGGTAAGTATTTGTCCTATATTCTGAACCTTCTGTGTGACTGCAGGTCCTCAAATGCAAATTATACTCTTGACTGTCTTGTGACAATTTTACCTGCTCTATCAACTTTTTTTGCCAAAATGTACAATGAATCATTTATCCCAAAGTTGTAACTTTCTGCAGACACATTCAAAAGTTTCATTTTCAAAAATGGAATGTATTGAGGGGTATCCCAAACTAGCATTGAAACAACCCACATCATTGTTTAAATAACTTACATCTGATTAAAGTGAAATATGCTGGTTGTTTATGCGCGAAGTGTAATGCTGGTGTGCAGAAGCACGTCTGCTCCAGAGAAAGTATGCTTAGTTTTTACATTTAGGCTACGCACTCGGGTTTCAGTCAAGATAGTTATGTCAGTGGTCCAATTGTAATGGAGTTTGTGTGTGCATTTGTTATCGATTCTGATAGAGGAATGTTTTAGTAACTGCACCGTAGCACCATTGGTCACATCATTGGGTGCCTACTGCCTAGACAACAATACTCGCTGATAGTGACTGCTTCTAGAAATTAAACTTGGTGTTTTTAAAAGTCCTTTTATATGGACTAGTATATTGCAACCTGTGAGATGTAATGTTGGCAAACTGTAACTAAAGAGTCTTATGAGGAAAAGACATTAAAATGGAACATGTAGAGATGATTGCAGCAGATTGGGATAAGTGGCGACTGAAAGAGCTTTGTCAAGAGGGCAGTTCAAGCTAAACAAATTGGCACCAACATATGGCGTTGGGCCATTAGGTTAAAAGCTGATTTCCAACGGAGACGATTGGAAAATTTATTTTATTTTTTAATTAAACATACAACATAGGTTGTACTGTCGATGTATTGTATACTGATTTAAATAAAAGTATAGCTAGATGCTTGCTTTCAACATTGGAAACTGCATCCTTTAAGATTTTGATGACCACAATGTGAAGGTCCTGTCTTGTGGACATATATGAACCAGTGAGAACAAGTACCACTGCCAGGACAGACAGGACAGACAGGACAGACAGGACAGAAAGGGCTGGGAGGTGTGTTGTTGATAAAGGCTGGTTGTTGAATAAAGTCTCACAATAGCACCAGATAGTAACCACACATATTATATAGCCTGGTTATTTATAGAACATAACTGAGTGCTAGAAAGGAACAAGACCCCTGCAAAGTCCATCACAATCACATGCATGAAATACAGGGTGTTGTATGGGAAGAATCCTTGGAACATGGGAAGACAGGTCTTGTGCCACCAATGGGGTAGTAATAGCAGAAACAGGATGCAAATGTCATATGCATGATGTTAGTCACATTAGCCAGTCCACTTAAAACGGTGGTGGAAACTGGAAATAGGTGATTTGAGTAGCCACGCTTGAAACTAAGGTATCCTTTTACATGTTTATAAATAGTTGACTGAAATTTATATATACAGTACTTTTCTAGTACCTTTATATTAGTTAACTGATGACAGTATATCAAAGAAACATAGCTGTGGGTCACTTTGTAAATGTTGTTGTTGTTGTAGCATGATTTTTAAATTAAAATCTCGTGACTGATGAAAGATCAGTTGAGAATAATATGAAGGCAGTCCTTCTCATTCACCAAGCAGGTCAGAATCAAACTATTGTAAGAGGAAAAATACTACAGAATAGATCAGATACTGTAGAAGTCTGGCGGTTCAAAGTCTAGCCAAGATTTTACATTCAACTGAAGTTGTTTGAGGTCACCTCTGGCTCATAATAAAGGTTTCACTTACATTTACGACAGTGATTTATGCCACCTGGGGTCATTTCATTATCAGGTGACTTCCTCACTTGATATATTTTAGCTGCTATTCTACCAGGGACAAGCCAATTCGTGGAAGCCATTACTTTGTCAGAAGTAAGACGTACAGTTGAGACGAAGCCTTGTTGAAGGTGCAGTGTAAATCAATATTTATGAAACGGCCGCTGTCTCCACTCTCTAGTCATTCCACTGAGCATAATAATTACAACAGCAACATGCTATATAGTAGTCAGGGTCGTGAATTTTGTGATGGATGACCATGTGCTTCCATCACATTCATGTGACACATTCTTTGTGTGGTATAAACTGATAACTTTGTGTCTATTATCTTATAAAATGATGCAGTGCTAGACTAGTTTGATTGTTGTGATGTACAATTAATCTGTTCTAGCTTGAGCCGATAAATGTCAGTTTTTATATTTTCATTGGGGAAGAACCCTCGCTGGTAAGTAGTTTTCTTAAAGGTTAAAACATGTTATGCCCCAGAAACTGGAAATTAACAGACATTGTTTTTACGGGTAAAATATTATTGGCCAGAATGGAAATATGTTTTAAATTTCACGGAATGCATAAGCAAGAAAGTAATTATTTTATTAGAAATGGTGTAAGATTGTGCAAGAAAGTAATTATTTTATTAGAAATGGTGTAAGATTGTGCAAGACAGACAGATGATGACTGCTGCAGGTCTACGGGTGCTCAGCCATGATAGAAGTGTTGTCATCACTGATGTTATCTGTTGTTTGGTTAACCAAGACTGACTGTAGTTGGGGTCACAGATAGCAGCCTGATAGCACTGCATGTGATAGCAGTCTGTGTTACAGTACACAGAGTAAGTGGGGTGGGGGTGGGGGTGGGTGTGGGGCTGGGGGTGGGGGTGTGTATGAAGTGTCACTTCCACTGGTGGGGTGGGGGTGGGGGTGGGGCTGGGGCTGGGGGTGGGGTGTGTATGAAGTGTCACTTCCACTGGTGGGTGTTGGAGTAGGTCAATGTGACTGGTGTTGATGAAAGACGTCACACAGTCAGTCTAGTCTTCCTGTGGTAGCAGACTCTACAAAGAGAGCATGACTTCACAGTTACAACATGCTGAGAACAGGATCTAGAGTTGACATTTCCACCGCCGTGTCAGGGTCACTCAATCTATTCATCCCATTGCTCTAGGGGCAGGTATGATAGGATCTCAAGAATGCTGGCAGAAAACATGATTTGAAGTTGTTTGGATCATGATTAAAATATAGTAATTAAACAGATTGACACCAAAAAATGGATATGATAATTTTTGTCAATATTTGGTCAGCGATGATTGTGAATAATGATTTGTGTCAATTTGTTCTGCTTTACGGCCACATGTAAATTCGCATATCACGAAAAACACAAATTATAGCAATTAGCATACATATTGGTTTTAAATCTTCAGTTATTAGACGCGACTTCTTAGTCGTTACCCAGTAGTGCAAAAACAATGGGTAGATCATTTGAGGTATGTTGGACCCCCGCCCCGCCCCTACTGGAGTGTTTGATTATCCCTGAATCATGATGGAGGGTTGCAGTGGGCTTGTAATACAGGAAGACCCATGGAGGAGTTGGTTGCTAGGGGCAGAAATCAGGAAGTCTTGTAGTGTAACTTACAGCTGTGTGAGAGGGGGCCTGAGGTTACATTAGTCACCCTAGCTACGTGTAGTTTTGGACGGTTACTAACAGCTTACAGTTACTACCTCGAGGTGTTAATCGCTCCACGACTTCAGCTAGTATTTCACCGGTCATTTTCACATTCTGTTTACGCTCCACTTCTGTTGTTAACCTGAATGTGTGCATAGTTCACATGATACATCGGCAGAATTTGCATGTGTTTGTGAAATTAAATTTGTTTGCTAATTACACAATGAGAAAACACCCCATCTGTCACATCAGTGCATACATGGACTAATTGCGGGCTTTTAATAACAAGCTTTCTCAAACACCTGTGTGTGTAGCTGTACAGACCACCCAGTAGATCAGAATCAGCATCCACAAGTGCTTGTTTCCGTGATGATGACTGTTGTGCAGAACTTACTAGAAGGCTTTGCATTGCATAATTGATGGCTGCCAGGCTGAGCACAAGCCTCTCTAGTAGCCCTGTCTTGGGGGACTGCTCTGATACATTGTGTAAGATTGTCTGCCTCCACTGCTGTATCCATCACTAAATAATGTAGCTGTGCAGCTCAGTGGACCCTGTGCTATTGGCAGATGGACTTTGATTCTGCGTTAATGAAATGTCATGATTTTGATGATAGCTGATTATAATGCACATAAAACAGTTACAAGTGAAACAGTCTGGCCCATGCTGGTGTGTTCATCCATGAAATCAGAAATATCTTGAATTTTTGCATATAATCATACTATGATATTTACATCAACAGAAACCTTAAGATTTTCCAGTTCCAGTGATAGATGTTTGCCGGCACTACTGTCACTGTCACTGTCACTGTCACTGTCACTGTCACTGTCACTGTCACTGTCACTGTCACTGTCACTGTCACTGTCACTGTCACTGTTAGTTACAAATAGTTTGAAAATAGCAATTGCATGTATGTTCACTGAAGCTTACCAATTAATGTGTTGTGAAGCGATGTCATTTACTTACAACTTTCAAAACTAGATACAGCATTCAAAACTAGATAGTAAATGGGATCATGCAGAAACATGCAAGCATTTTAGGACACTTAGTGGAGAAGCATTGGGGGTCACTGACTAAGAACAGTGACTAAGTTGTCACATCAGGTACATGTTACAGGTGATAAACAGTGACTTTTTAAGATGAGGTAACTGCATAGTAATGATATGGAAATATGTGACATTTGTCTCTTCCTTATGTCCACCAGTATGTCTTGATTAATAATTATCTGTGCTTCCTTGTTTTGCAGGTAGTGAAGACAATCGGCTTCCGAGAAATCTGGTTCTTTGGGCTACAGTATGTGGACAGTAAAGGCCTCACAACATGGCTGAAACTCAACAGAAAAGTGAGTAGATTGTCCACGTAAAACTATCCCAGCACAGACGGTGCATATCCAGCCGACTGTTTGGTCTTTTGCTGTATTGTGTTTGTGTGAAAGGCATGGAATGTGTGTGTCATCCAAGACACACATGTGGTCTATGTGCTTTGTGTAGTGTGGTTCTCTACAGTGATAGACTTGTTTAGACCTTCTGCGTGAGTGTATTTAGATTGCAAATTGTGCCGGTGTAAGTCACGCTTGACTTGGTAATGTGTGGTCTCAGGGCGTGGAATTTGAAAAGTCTAATCCTAATACTGTTCATTAGAGATAAACAATCCCACTAATGTTTTCTGATGTCGAACCCATTTACATGTTTCGGACAGTTTCACAGTAATTACTCAAGTAAGGTAGCTTATTGGAAATGTGGCCTGTCTCTTTCCAAAGGAAAGGTATCATGAAAACTTCTTTGAGTTGTGAGATGGTTTGTAACATGGCACTCATAAGAGCTACTTAAGGTTGACCTCAACAGTTTGTAAGGTAAAAAGATGTGTAAATCAAACCATTGTCCCATCGGATTTAATGTATGTATAGCCAGTGAAATAGCTATTTTTATTACACTGATTTTTATTACTCGTATTTGTAACACTGAACATAACACACGAAAGGGGCCATACATCCAGTGATTGACTTCATCTGCAATGAATTTCCTTGACAGTGAAAACCGAGCCAACTTAGTCTCTAATGGTTCGTGCATATTTGATCAAGGCTATTTATTTATTGTGCCGCATGAAATATTTCTGCTTGAACTTCATTTCCAAACGTGTGATCAACGAAACTGTCACCACCCACGAACACAAAAGGCAATGTAGTTTTTGGACTTATGCAGTGACCCCCTAGGAGCCAATTATAGCATCACATGTTTTATAGCTGACTTGGTGATATCTAGTTGACTGTCGCCATGAGGGTGTTTAAGTGCTGGGGTCTGATCTCGCCTGAGAGCAGGATGGAACAAGGTTGGTGTCACTTGAGACCTTGCAGTCGGCTTTGTGCCTGTGCCACTCAATCGTGCCAAACCATAGTTCCCCTGTGGCACACAGTCATTCGACCTCGTTTTTGTGATAGGGCTCTAGAGAGAAAACAATTACGGGGTTTGTTCAAAGGCTTCTTGGGTAGCAGTCATTTAGTGAGAACGCAGTTACTAGGCTTGTTTAAACGGATGCAGAGAGCAAATTAATCCGAGTAATCGTTTTATTTTCGCACCACGGCAAGTTCCCATGGACTTCTCTAGGATGATGTGTTAAAATATGCTGAGGTAAACAGCATGAGATACACAGTGCATCGTGAGTGAGTGAGTGAGTGGGCGTAACTAGTGTATTTGCATATGTCTTGGCCTGATTCAGATCGTATGTAGTAACAGATATTCCAAAATACATATGACAAAAACTTTGCAAACATTTTGTTGTGTTTTTGTGGGAATATACCCTCTCTTGCTGCCTGGGAATGGTAAACTGCAAGTTGACTGTGTACTCAATTTACATCTTCCCTTGTTATTAAAACAGTAGCATCATCGGCTGTGTCCCCATGCTGACTGTTTGCATATGGCCATCAGAACTGAAGCACATTAGCATACAATGCCGACTGTATTGTTTCGTAGTCTGCAGACTGTCGGTCTCAAATGTTGACTAATGAATATTTAACTCGCTGCCAATATCTCGTATGTAGCTAGCTACATGTAGCTGATTTCGTTGCATGCGCATAGTCAATAGGTTCTGGTTTGTGGATATTTGCAACCTGCGGATACATTTTGAGTGCGCTGAGTTGAAGTTAAATATGTTATAATTTTGCACCAACATTCCAGTCACCGTGAACAGCCCGGAGTGAATGTTTGCTTTCATCCTTAGTTATAATTTTGGAGTGTATGTATGCATTGAATAAGAATTAAATCAATATTAGGCCAGTCAGCAGTTATGTAATCAGTGACGAGTGGCCTCGTGGGATCTCCTGTCACATACTTGGTATAGTTGTCTAAAGTATAAATATTTTATGAGAGTTAATCTTAAAAAACTATAACGAAATATGCTGAGCTGTTCTTCATGAATAATTAATATAAAGATATTTGTATACATTATCAACAGCATATAAATTAGAAATACATGAAATTAAATGAGATCTCTTCATCTCACATTAATTGAATTGCATCAGTAAAAAACTCATCAAAAATGTATGGGTTGTGTTCATCTAATAGCATCATTCGATGTGCAGACATTTTTACAGTATCATGACTTGTTATATTACATAACTTATTTCTGGGAGTTCAAAAGGTGGCTTTTTTATACATATTTATGATGTCAGAAAGTAAAAGATCGCCCGGGACCGATTTTGCGTCAGGGGACATGAAGGAAAATATTCGAGCAATATTAGTTTATACAGCTTTGAATTTTTGAATATCAAATTTAATACTGGAAAAAGCTCGAATATTCAAAATTTTGAATACAAATCAAATTTGGTCCCATCCTTAATAGATATGGTAACATAGGACAGGTGCTGACAGTGGCTGGAGATATCTTTCATATTGACAAACACAATACAGTGTTTATTTGTGTTTACAAATATTGTGCTGTTTCTGTGTCACCAAATGTCTGACCTTTCACCCCCAGGTGCTGAGTCAGGACGTGCGCAAAGAGAACCCATATCAGTTCAAGTTCCGAGCCAAGTTCTTCCCGGAGGATGTGTCTGAGGAGCTCATCCAGGAGGTCACACAGGTACGTCCCCCGGCCCCGCCCGACTCTCCATCTGTCTTTCCCTTGTGCCTTTGAATGTAGGTAGACTGGTGGTGGTGGATCAGGCAAAAGGTACGTCTCTCAGCCCCTGACTTCCCCACCTGTCTTTCCCTTGTGCCTTTGAATGTAGGTGGGCTAACGGTGGATCTGACCACAGGTGTGTCTCCCTGCCCCGCCCGATTCCCCCCACATGTCATGGACTGCCAGAAGACATACAGTTTGCTTAAGGTTTTCAGTTTACTTCAATTGTTGCTTGATTTCTGTGAAGCCACTATATTGGCGCCACCTGTAGGATGTAATCTCACAGTGTAATGTATGGATTCCATTTGGGGTCAGCTCGCTATTTATCTTGCCTAAGGTGGTCAGCCCGCTATTTATTGTGCTTTTGGGGGTCAGCCTGCTATTAATCGTGCCATTTTGAACTCTGTTATTTTTCAACCCTGTGACTTCAAGTCACAATATCACAGTGGGAGAGTATTGCGGCCAGATTGCGATTTTATCATGCCTCTTTTAGAACTTGTCGATGTGTTAATACTGGCTGGTCAGTTTAATGGGACTTTGCCAGGGAATTAATTCATTACGGGGTGTGTTTGAATAACCACCCCCTTTGTCGTGATTATCTTCAAACGATCATAATAACAATAAACGGATTACACAGTAAATCCCAGTCAGTGTTGACAGTGGACACCTTTGTTAAACAATTACGAATTGATTCTGAGTGTTTCGAGTGAACCTTGTACTGGTCAGCGAGGTGATAATGTGTGAAGGCGTGAACTCTTGTCCAGTTTGTATGTCATTATGTAAAGTACTCTAGGTGGACAGACAGACTAAGGATTAATTTACCATCATAGAAAACCTGATTCTCGGGTTTGAAAGAGCTAGGTCCATCTGTGTTTTACATCACATGCCCCAGTTGTGACTTAAATCTAATACACACTATTCATGCCTTTATATATGATCAGATTTTTACCAGTCAAAATGGCCAAAGTTGTGTTGGTGTTTGCGCCTGCGTACAATTAAGTCCAACCGTGCACCGAGTGAATAATACATTAAGCAAATTTTCACCTGTCTGCAATGAACTTTGCCTGTTCGAATGATGATGACTGGTGTCTAGCTAAAGCTATGCCAGTGTTTAGTGAGCCCCGGAACGCGGGTGGATGAATGTCTTCTACAGCTGTACCACTGAGATACCACTGAGTGTCATCCGTAATAAACATTTGTCTCACTCATCTACTTAATCAGTACAACCCTCAAATCAATACTGGCCGCAGTTAATGTTTTACCATCAGAATGCTGTGCTTTCGCAGTTGAGGTGTTTGTCCGCTTGCCAAAGTCTTCCTGCACTTGGTGTCCTGACCTTTGATTCAGCCACACACTCATTTGTGGGCCATTATGATCTGCGTGACTGTGCATGCAGGGCCCATTGTTGTTCCTTGGCAAGGCCAAGCTGTGTCGCAGAACCGTCTCCGTTTATGTACCGATCTTGTGTCAGCCAACTGAATAGCACATGTGAACTAGTCGCTAACAAACATGCTAGCAAAAACTATATTAATAGACATTCTTTCTCCACTGCTTCACAAAGATGTTAAAATACATCCTTTGGGTTAATGGTTTCGTTTGAGTTCTGACACTGAAACATTAATAATTTGGTTCCATTAGTAAATTACATGTTGTAGTTGCTTAAATCTGTGCGGCATGATTTAGGGTCAGAAATGTAAGTAGGGAGAAACAGCCGTCCTTTGGGTTGATAGGAGATAACGTAAACAGTTCCAATTTTCCTCCCAGTTTTTGATGGATTACATTTTTGACTGCATGATCCAGAATGAACTTGTGTAGTTGGGGCTCCTTGTCTGGGGTGGTTTAAAGACTGTACTTTGAGCCTGTCTGGGGGAAGACAGGGTGAGAGACAGTGTGGGGGTGGCACTGTCATCCCTCCCTTCCTCCCACTTGGGTGCCTATTTCAGGGCGTAACTTCGGCTGTAATCATAAATCTACAGAGCAGCTCAGTCGGCTGCCTGACTTCTCTGGCAGTTTGGTTTATTCCCTGGCTCTGGCTGGCTTAGATGATCCTGGGGCGTGAACAGTTTATCACCCCAGGGCGTCTGTGTGTCACTCCACCAGTAGTAACTCTGTACTTCACCAGTAGTACCTCTGAATGTGGGACACTTCCTAACACTTCCTCGTGTTCAAAGGTATCCCAGTGCTACAAGGCACAAACCATAACATAGATGTGGGAAAAATACAAAACTGCAATATTAAACATCGCTCACCTACGATATTATTTGATCTCTGTGGGATGATTGTTCCTATCCAACTAGGAAGTGTTTTCTTGGTTTTTGTATGGGCATTTTCCATATGCAAGTAAGTAATATATCTAGGAAAATTAGGAATGCACACCAGCATTGCCATTATATTGCTATCAGATTATTTAACGTCTGTTCAGTTGCGCAGACAGTGTCCCCCACTGCGCCAATATTTTTGCGGATCTACAATAAAATTAATATCTGTGCAGTCATGTCAGCCTGTGGTGGCGCTGATAAGTGACCTGGCCACTGTGATTAAATCACTACCCACACCGTTGCATATCTGTCGGCATTCCACGCATTTGTACTCTCTTTATGGCCCGTCTCGTCTCTGTCTGTCGCTTGTCTGGATTTGCAAGGTCTTTTTCAGCTGCATATAAATATTATAATTAAAGCTCCACATAAAAGTTCTGCTGCTGTTTGTGACCTTTTCCGTCTTGATAGAGTTGTCATCCGTGCCTTAGTGGGGTGGCTTAATTGTCTGTTGAGAGACCTTATCTAAGTCAGTACATATAACCATTGTCCATGCCCTAGAAGTGAATGGTCTGGAGACAGACCTTTTGTAGCTTTTGAAGCCATCCATGCCCTAATGGAGAATGGACTCATAAAGGACCTGTCCTGTTTCAAAAGAATTATTGTGTATTTTCTAAAAGTGGGTTACTTGTCTAGTGAAAAGCCCAAATCTTGATAGTGTTGCTATTATAACCCCAGTGGGACTATGTCAGTAGATTCATCATCCGTACACTACTGAGAAAGGGTTAATGGTCTGGTAAAGGGCCTTCTTTAGGATGATAGACCAGTTGTCTGGGTGGTAGTAAGAAAAGGGTTAACGTTCAGGTGAAGACAGGTAATGTGAACCAGACATGTGACAGAACTTTGGGCATTGTTGTAGAGTGTACCATTACAGGTCACAGGTCACCATGCAGCTGATGTCATGCCATTTCAAAAACATAGAATACATTTTTCTAAAGCCACATGTGACAAATACATGTACGTGTGCCACTACACAGGTTTGCCACATTACAAAATGTTCAGGCCAGCCATGTGACACATCAATAAACATGAGAGCACACGCCTGACAATGTGCACCAGTTAACTCCCATCAAAATATGTCATCCACACTAGTGAACACACACATCTTTTTATATGACACAGGTGGGAGCAAAATTATAAATATGCCCACGTTGTAGCAGCCAGTCCGGTCCAGTCGGACAGATGTGTCACAACACATGACAAGCATGCCAGATGCAGTCATGCAGCGTGGCCAGATGGGTGGTTGGCTCTGACATTTCTTGTGTAAACCTGACCTTGGCATTCTCAGCAGTGTTTGAAGAAGATTGAGATCTTGCAGTAGGTCTTCTACACCCACTGTGCTAATAATAATGTGCAATTGATGTTCCCTGCTGTGTGCCCGGCTATTCAGAAGCAGTACTCGCCATTCATTATCTAGTCCTCTTTTAAGATTTATTTGTAAATACGCCATTCATTTTTTAGTTTGACACCTGGCACAAGATCTTCTTGTAAGTGATTTTCAGCCATTGTGCATTCGTATGTCATATATGTAACATACATCATTGGTGGGTTTGCTTTAAAGAATTGGTGAGTTAATAAGGTGTTTTTCCATTTCCTTGCAGTGTACGAACTTTTATTTTCTCCTGGTAAAATGCCACAAGGGGCTTTCTTTTCAGTTTCAACGTATGTTCTGAAAGAGTAGGTGAATAAAGCTACCCAATTTCAAAATGACCAGAGATGGATTTGAATCTCGTTCCTTTTGGTTGACAGTGTTCTGTCCACTGGACCAAGACGCCCCATTTGACACCAGGTGACAGCACTGTTGTGTACTATAAATATGTAAATGATATACCTACATTGGGTCATCCTTTCAATATGTCACTCATCATCAAGACATGACACGAACATTTAAATTGTGCAGTAAAACTTAAAAGAACCCTGTGTGAATTCATTGACGGCCAAGTGCTGTGTTTGCGAGTGGGAGAGAACATGTTCGAACAAGTCGCACTGTGTGTATTAACAGAGAGTGTGTACCAACAGTGTAGCTGACAAACATGTGTGGATCATTACAATTGTAGATTAGGCAGGTGTTTGTTAGTCCAAGTCAGCCACCCACCTCTGTCTGTGTGTCTGTCTCACCGAAGTCACCATCGAATGTGACGCGTGTAGGCCATAGTCACACGGAACATTACACAACAGTTATTTTTAGTCAACACTAGCCTTGGTGACATCAATGGTGACGATAGGGACTTGGGTATACGGAGTGCATGAGTTTGTGCGAATGCTGTTGACTTAACCGGCTGTTGTTCAGCTGTATCCAGTAACCGTGGTTGTCCAAGGTGTCAGGTTGTTGTCTGCCAGTTGTGTTACGCAAACATTGTGGTTCGGTTTAGACAAACACCCGCGCCATTCTCACATACCTTGTAATGTTGTGCCGTCGTGTACCTTTGAGGTATTCTCAGGACACTAATCTGGTTTATAGATGGCGTTACTTGAGGTATTTACAGCTGTCCACAACGTTAAAAATATGGCACATTGCAATATTATCGACGGGGGCTCTGTTGTGAAATTATATATTCAAGGGGGGGCACTGTTTATGAGGTATTTTTTCGAAAAGACTACAGATATTCAAGGAGGAGTATTCTTTAGATATCTGGGGAGTGGCCCTGTTTAGATATTCGAGGAGTAGGCAGTAGTTAAATATTTGATTTGTGAATGGGCATTGTTTGGTTGATGACGTTCAGAGCACACTGGGAAGATTGAAAATGTTACATGCGTAGGAAGTTTTGCCTGCTTTGGATACATTCAGAATGCATGACACCACTGGATGTTTGTGTATTCATTTGTGATTAACGTATAGCCCAAGTATCAGTGGCTCAGTGCAAAGTAGGGATTAGCTACTGTTGTGAGAATGAAATAATGAGACCCCCCTTAGGCGATGTGTACAGCACAGTGTTACACATAGGACATTACCTTCAGCCCACCTTGCCCTTTCATTTCCTCTTTCATTTTAGCTTCATGCGCCATCTTCAAGCATTCTACCTATTCGCAATTAATTACACTGGTTTGTGGGGCTTTAAAATCTCAGGCCCTACCTGTTAATTACTGATACACTTTCCACCTGGCAAAGAAGCTCGTTGCGGGATTTCTTCAGACAGAGTGAGCTACAAACGCATTGACCTGGGCCACGCTGGCACTGCCTCGTGGCAGTGTTTTATTTCTGTAGCTGTCTCAGTCTAAAGGGGTCGTTCACCCTCCTGGTACGGTAACCTGATCTACTACAGGATACACCCTTGGCAAAAGAGCAAGATACGCAGCCACAAAAAATATAGACTTATCACGGTTTATGTGCGTTAATCTTAATGCCTGTTGCAGTAGATATAGACGATGAGACTGTAAACATCTACTCCATGTAGTGACCACTAGAGGCAGCGTTCTGATAAGTCAATCTGGACTACCACATGTGTCTAGGGTCCTTAACACAGTTGCTGAGATCTTGATGTGATGAATTTGTAACTGGCACAGACAGTCGTAGACAAGCGTGTTTTTAATATGAGTGTCCTTGTAGTTTGACACGCCATCTGGTTTATCTGTTGTTAAGAGTGGTAAGACACTGTAAGAAAACGTTTCCTTTCCTCAACAAAAACAGTGATGTTGATTGTAGTAAGCTTGAAGATACCCACATACTCACACTGGAAATGGTTTCCTTGTTTGTAGCTGTACAGCCAGTCCGCAGCAGGTTTTATGTGACACCAAACTAATAGAGTCACTAACCAGGCAGGACATTAGGTGATTTTAGGGTTTGGTGTTAAACAGTTGAACTACTTTGCTACATATTCGTATTTGACTTTTTCCAGATGTGCAGTTTTGTATTTCGTGTTAATATTTTGTGTGTGTGTGGTTAGCTTATACATGCACAATTTAGGAACTTGATTTATGATCTTGATATTGTTAAATGTATACCTCTCTCACCTAACCCATTCATTCACTGTTTGTTGCAATACTTTCACAGATTCTCATATGTTATATATTAGCCGATGTCACATATCCCGGTGTATATGTAATTGAATGCAATGTGTTTTACTTTTATTGAAAGTTTGAAACAAGACAATTTTGACCTGATTTGGCTGATTCTAGAGACTCTTAGCCTCGTTCTGAAAGTACATTGCACCACATATTGTACGCCATGACGCCAGAGACAGTTTGTTGATAATCCTGATTGTGTGTTGACAGCGCATGTTCTTCATGCAAGTGAAGGAGGCGATCCTTAATGATGAGATCTACTGTCCACCGGAGACGTCCGTGCTCCTCGCGTCCTATGCAGTCCAGGCCAAGTATGGCGACTATGACCAGGGTGTCCACAAGGCTGGCTTCCTCGCCAACGACAGGCTACTTCCCCAAAGGTTTGTTTACATTTGAAATGTTTCTTTCAGCGAATTAATTATATGTGATTTAGAGGAGAAATTGCAGTGCATAGAATCTAACTATTAAGGCCACCAACAGTAAAGAAAGTAACCAAGTGACCATATTTCCAGGGATAATTTCACATCCTTTGCTGTTGCTTAATTATTTTGAAACTATCTTAGGGTGATCTGAATGTCAAGGTGGCTGTATTACACAGGTGAAAGTGAGAATATCGTTCAAATTATTGGCTAATTTTCTTGCTGTAGTTGTTGTATGGGGAATGTCCCCTGTCGACTGTATGTGAATTTTTGTGAATCTGGGGTCCTGAAAAAGATAGTTGATGAGTTAAATACACTAAATTGTATGTGGACAATTGTATGTGTTTGTTATGACGATGTGTACTGTGTGTTTCAGGGTTCTCGACCAACACAAGATGTCGAAGGAGCAGTGGGAAGAGAGGATAGTCACCTGGTACCAGGAGCACAGAGGCATGCTGAGGTGGGTGTCCTTCCTCCCTCGTTTCCCAGTGTGCCTTCATCACTTTCTGCTCCCGCCACTGTTTCCTATCAGCAGCCTGCTCTCTTCACCTTTCATCCTCCCCCAGTCTCCTTAATTTCCTCTTTACACAGTCCTCCCATCTCAACTGTCGTCTTTTCTTGCGTCGTTGGTGTTTTTTTGCTTCTGTGTTTTTGCTGGTTTTTGTGCCATTTTCCTTTACAACAATAATAAGAACATTTATAAAGCACCATAAATCTAGATAATGTCCATTCGAAGGTGCTGTATATAAATATGTATACATGTGTCGTGGAATTATAATATTAGATTTGTTAAGGTAAATGAAATACATAAAATATGTATAAAAAATAATACCAATAAATGATAAAATAAAAAAGTTAGCTAAAGATGATTATTAAAATAAATGGTATATTGATAATAAAATAATGAGTAAAACGTTTTATAAAATTAGTGTAAAACATGCACAAGAAATAAATAGGTAAATAATTAATAAAAATTAAATAAACTGACAGGTGTCTAAACTCCGTGCATAGCCCAGAATAGGTGGTTTTTCAATAGTCTTAAAAGTCACGAGGCAACACGTTTTCTTCATCACAGTTGGGAGAGAATTCCACAATCCTTACCAAGAGCTGTGCCCAGCTCATCCAGCTTCACACCAGTTCTCTCTGTTTTGTTTCTTTACCGTCTTGTAGGTTGCCCAGCTTATGTCATTTCTAGACACCAAAAAAACACCTTAAAAATTGGATTTATAAAATAAAATTGGGATTCCAGCAAAAGTTTTTTTTGCACTCTTATTTTCAAAGAGCTGAGAGTTTAATGAATATGTTTATAAGTGTGAATGCGCAGTCGTTACATTGCGGGGTGACGTAAGTGGTTGAGGTTGTGGTTGTGATCAGAGAGGAAGCCATGATGGAGTACTTGAAGATAGCGCAGGACCTCGAGATGTACGGCGTCAACTATTTCGACATCAAGAACAAGAAGGGCACAGGGGCTGTGGCTCGGTGTTGATGCACTTGGCCTCAACATCTACGAAAAGGAAGACAAGTAAGTGGTGCCATCTGGTGTGTGACACCTATCACTTGTTGCTTAGTGATATCTTTATTAAAAGTATGTAGCAGAGTTTATTATACCTTCCGTATGTACATCTTATTTTAGTATGTATGTATGTGAAATATATATATATATATATATATATATATATACATACAAAATATAATATTATATATATATATATAACATTATATTATATAATACTATATATATGTATATATATATATATTATATATATATATATATAAATACTGTATTTTAAGTAGTATTTTTAAAAGCGAGTTTCCCCTTATTAGCCTGTGTTACTACTTAGTGGTAATTCTTGATATTAAATGAATGATTTAAAACACAAATAATTGTGGACTTTTTGTAAATGTTTACTCTACATCTCAGTGCTGTCAGTTGTTTAAGTCATGTCCTGAAAATGCATGCTCATCTGTTTATAGGCTGACACCAAAAATAGGTTTCCCATGGGCGGAAATCCGAAACATTTCTTTCAACGACAAAAAATTTGTGATCAAACCCATAGATAAGAAAGCTCCGGTGAGTTTGAATTGTGTCTTAGCTTGAGACATGTATACCAGTATAGTCTAGTCTAGACATTCGCTGTCTGCACTGTTTGTACATGTGAATTATATGCCAGTGTTTTGTTTAAGTTCACTGGATTTAATGAAGCGGTGAAGTCACACTATTTGCATATTTTTTACTTCAGTTTATTTAGGGTAATTAGGCAAAATTTGCAAGTTCATTAACTGTGTGGAGACTGTAATTGGTTAGATCTACGTAGTGTCTGTCGCTTTATGTCATACGGTCACAGTAAACTGTCATGGGAGGGACATTGACTGGTGGGTGATTTCTTGTGTTTTGAGGTCTCTGAATAATGTCTGACATTGTTGTATAGCTTGATTGTGGGAAGTTAGTGTGTTTGTTGTAAAAACACTGCTGACAGTTTCCGAGTTTGGAGATTAAAAATGACTTGACTATTCTTAACACAAGTTAAAGGTATAAAACTTGTCAGTAACAGACAGTTGTTGGGACTGCAAAATTACTGTTATAGGCATGTTGCCATATGGAGGTTCCTGACCTGCATATTTACTATAGTATTCTGAACGGTTACGTTGATGTTCGCTAGTTGGTTATGGACAGGTGCCACTAAGACAGGTTTTACTGTAATTTACTACAACGTTTTTGCTGCGTTTGGTAACATTTGGGAACTGACTTGTGGTCTGATCATCCTCAGCTGTCTTGCTGAAGTAGGTAGGTTGTAAGCAGGGAGTCCCAGCTGCGGCTGTGGTCATGGTGGGGAGACCTGGTAACCACCAGTTGAAGGGGTTGGTAGGAAAGCCTGTTTATCCTACTGCATAGCAGAGGAAAAATTTTATTCCTCAATTCAGCTCTTGAAGGTAGCGAAATGTTAAGTATGTTAACACGTAGAATAAGTTTAAATAGCACACTGCAAATTCCATTTGGTTTACTCTTTACTAGAATAACTCACTTACCCTGCACAATGTTGTCACAAGTCTATTTCCATTATCACTTGCCATAAATTAGCTTCTGGTACTCAATGGTTTAAGACAAACGTGTGTTGATGTTTCCAGGACTTTGTGTTCTACGCGTCACGACTGCGGATAAACAAGCGCATCCTGGCCTTGTGCATGGGCAACCACGAGTTGTACATGAGGAGGAGGAAACCAGATCCCATTGACGTCCAGCAGATGAAGGCTCAGGCGCGGGAAGAACGCCAGTCCAAACAGTCAGAGCGGTAAGTGGGGCAGAGAGAGAGAGAGAGAGGGGGGGTAGGGGACACACTGGTGTTGTGTTGTGTCAAATCCGTCCCATTGTGAAATTTGTCCCACATGCGGGAGTTTCACGAGGACGGGTCCACAGCCTAACTTGGTCACAAAGATGACCGTTTATATTGGTTTTCTTCTAACCATTCTGATTCTCTTGTGGTCAATTTTACATAGATAAAAATTTGATTCATAATCCATGCGTCTATAATTTATTATATGCATAGGTTTGTAAAGCGCCTGAGAATTTTTTTTATTTGCTCGGGTGTTATGTAAGGTTAAAGGAAAGGAATATCTACAGTAATGACGGAAATGTGTTCCAGTGGCACTTCATGGTATTGACAGTTTATACTACACAAGATAACAATTGTCTGTGGCTGACCGTGTCTGTCTGCGGCTGACCGCGTCTGTCTGCGGCTGACTGTGGCTGACCGCGTCTGTCTGTGGCTGACCGTGTCTGTCTGCGGCTGACCGCGTCTATCCGTGGCTGACCGTGTCTGTCTGTGGCTGACTGTGACTGTCTGTGGCTGACCGCGTCTATCCGTGGCTGACTGTGTCTGTCTGTGGCTGACTGTGACTGTCTGTGGCTGACCGTGTCTCTGTGGCTGACCGCGTCTATCCGTGGCTGACCGTGTCTGTCTGTGGCTGACCGCGTCTATCCGTGGCTGACCGTGTCTGTCTGTGGCTGACCGTGTCTGTCTGTGGCTGACCGTGTCTGTGTCTGTCTGTGGCTGACCGTGTCTGTGTCTGTCTGTGGCTGACCGTGTCTGTGTCTGTCTGTGGCTGACCGTGTCTGTGTCTGTCTGTGGCTGACTGTGACTGTGTCTGTCTGTGGCTGACCGTGTCTGTGTCTGTCTGTGGCTGACCATGTCTGTGGCTGACCGTGTCTGTGTCTGTCTGTGGCTGACCGTGTCTGTGTCTGTCTGTGGCTGACCATGTCTGTGTCTGTCTGTGGCTGACCGTGTCTGTGTCTGTCTGTGGCTGACCGTGTCTGTGTCTGTCTGTGGCTGACCATGTCTGTGTCTGTCTGTGGCTGACCGTGTCTGTGTCTGTCTGTGGCTGACCGTGTCTGTCTGTGGCTGACCGCGTCTGTCTGTGGCTGACCGTGTCTGTGTCTGTCTGTGTGTCTCCAGGGCCCAGCTGCAGAAGGAGAAGAAGCTGCGAGAAGACGCGGAGAAGCAGAGGCAGGAGCTGGAGGAGCGACTCAAGAAGTACCAGGACGAGGTTGAACGCGCCAGGAAAGGTCAGGGTCACACAGTCACCACAATGATGGTGCAGTCGGACACCAATAAATGTTAACTTCTCACTTTTCTGAAAGCGTATGGTGCAGGAAAGTAATTCACTGGCAGGTTTTGTTTTAGTCAGCAGTGACCCCTGTAGATCTACACTGTTGACTCTATAGGGATGGCAGGTTATTTCCAGCTTTTATTTCCCTAATTAGAAAGCCTTTTGGCGCAATGACACAGGCAAAGTAGATTGAGTAAAACTGTCCAGGTCATAAAACATGGAACTGATCGACAGTCACCATTTGCTGCAGTTCTCTGTTGTTCTTAATTGGTAAGATGTTATATTTATGTTTGGCAGCCAGTTCTTGCTTTTGCTGTTAGTCAACCTTTGTTGTTATTATCATTGAGTGACTGTCAGCGAAGTTCTACTGTTACAGTAGCTTTGTTACTGTTGGTTATCGATATTGTTGACATTAGTTTAATAAATCAGTAAAATTGCAAAAACAATTTGACATGTAATTAAATTTACTATTCATAGTACATAGTTGTCATTCTAGGTCTGTCCCGATGCATCGATAGTTGGTTGTATTTCTAACATTTATTTGCTTTATCTAATTTATTATTTATTTTAACTTAATTTTTATATACTCATATTTGTTTACTTATTTACTTTTTAATATATATATATATATATATATATATAAAAAATATATATAAAATATATATTTATCAGTTGAATGTGTTTATGTAACTCCACCCATATTCAGCATTCCCGTCTTGTAGAGCTGGAGCACTCTCAGCTGGTGGCGGAGGAATTGGAGGGGAGGATGAAGTCTGCGGAGCAGGAGCGCCGAGAGCTGGAGGAGGCTCAGAGGGCAGCAAACGCGGCTCGTATCGCTGCGGAGGCTGCAGCTAACATGGAGAAGGAGGAGCGAGAACGCAAGGTACAGTGAAGTAGAATCTTGCTTTATGGGGACAGTCCAAGACAGATCTCAACACTTGACATGTCAACAACACGATACAACAGCTAACACTGCAGACAGAAAGAAACTATTGATGACAGAACAACGCAACAACTCATGTAATAAATATAATATAATTTATTATGGCAAAAACGGGACAGTCCGGCCAGATCTCTTTGGGGCCAGCTGACAGCGTGAGAGCAAGATGGCCAGCTACTTAACCAATCATGTGACTGCGGTTACATGACCGGAATCCCGGGTCTGCATACCTCTGGGTGTCAAGCCATTTCACAGGATGCGCGCCTCAAATGTTTGACTGTCGGATGTGGTCCGGCCAGCTAATTCACCAGTGACTGTGATATTGATCGATGGAGATGTGATTGCGGTCGCATAACCAGAATCCCAGGTTTGAACTCATCAGAGTATCACACCAACCCTTTATCACACCAACCCTTTATCACACCAACCCTTTATCACACCAACCCTTTATCACACCAACCCTTTATCACACCAACCCTTTATCACACCAACCCTTTATCACACCAACCCTTTATCACACCAACCCTTTATCACACCAACCCTTTATCACACCAACCCTTTATCACACCAACCCTTTATCACACCAACCCTTTATCACACCAACCCTTTATCACACCAACCCTTTATCACACCAACCCTTTATCACACCAACCCTTTATCACACCAACCCTTTATCACACCAACCCTTTGAGATATTAAGTGTCCTATCATTTACATGGTGGAGAAATGGGGCGTGTCGGTGGGTGACGTGCTTCTTGGTTCGTGTTCAATAAGAGGATGGCATCGAGCAGGGAAGATGTTATTTCTATGACGCTGGGCAAATGTGGTTGATTTGGTAAACTCACTTCCCCTGCCCCAGGGAATATGTTATGATTGGAGAGCTTTTCACATCACTGGCCCATTTCAACCTACTCTTCAAGCAAGTTTCTTCTTAAAACTTTCCTTCACTCCAACCTCCACTTTCAGTTCGTCCATTCTTCTTTTATCCAAACTCTTCACTCCCATGATTCTTATTACCCAGCTGTATTCTGCTCTTTCTCTGTTAGTGTCATCATTTCTATGCCATGCATGTCTGCCTGGGTAAAACACAAGATGAGCACCTTTACGTATCACCCTCAGCACCCTCATCTCATTCCTCCCCCGCTAATCCTCCATCAAAATGTTCATGTTATGATTATGGATGTTGCGCTATACCAAATAAAATATATTATTAAAACAGGTCTGCACCAAACCGTCATCCATTCGTCCGTGACCCGACCTTGACCTTTCTGTTCATAGGAGGAGGAGGCGCGAGTAGCCCAGGAGGCTCTGGAACAGCGAGAGGAGGAGGCTCGTGTGAAGGAGGAGGAGGCTCGTCGTCTGCAGGAGGAGCTGGAGGATGCGAGGAGGAAGATGGAGGAGAATCAGCGTGCTCTCAGTGAGGTCCTCGCGCCTCCCGTCGTCCACGTTGCTGAGAATGACGTCGAGGAGTCACACGAGGAGAACATGGAGGGTGGTGAGTGACGCGAGGGACACTGACGTCACCAACCAACTACTTGTTTATATTTATTTATTTAATCTGCTGCATTTCTCTGATATCCCCAGGATGCTTTGTTCATACATTTCCAAACAACATTTTGTTCCTGAAACTGTTATAACTCTCTTCTAAATAACATTGCCAAAAAGGACTTATCTAAATTCCAATATATACAGAGTTGTTTAGGACGCGTGGTACTTAAGGCCCCCCATTTCTCACCATCACTCCCACTACTTAAGCAGTTGCGTTGGTGTCCAGTTGTATGCTGAATTAAATTTAAATTGGCTACTGTTACATACCGTACTCTTTCTACTCAACAATCGACATACTTAGTATGACTGTTGTATTGTCTCCGTGTATTGTGTGACGTGACCGTTGTATTGTCTCCGTGTATTGTGTGACGTGACCGTTGTATTGTCTCCGTGTATTGTGTGACGTGACCGTTGTATTGTCTCCGTGTATTGTGTGGCGTGACCGTTGTATTGTCTCCGTGTATTGTGTGACGTGACCGTTGTATTGTCTCCGTGTATTGTGTGGCGTGACCGTTGTATTGTGTGACGTGACCGTGTATTGTCTCCGTGTATTGTGTGGCGTGACCGTTGTATTGTCTCCGTGTATTGTGTGACGTGACCGTTGTATTGTCTCCGTGTATTGTGTGACGTGACCGTTGTATTGTCTCCGTGTATTGTGTGGCGTGACCGTTGTATTGTCTCCGTGTATTGTGTGACGTGACCGTTGTATTGTCTCCGTGTATTGTGTGGCGTGACCGTTGTATTGTCTCCGTGTATTGTGTGACGTGACCGTTGTATTGTCTCCGTGTATTGTGTGACGTGACCGTTGTATTGTCTCCGTGTATTGTGTGGCGTGACCGTTGTATTGTCTCCGTGTATTGTGTGACGTGACCGTTGTATTGTCTCCGTGTATTGTGTGGCGTGACCGTTGTATTGTCTCCGTGTATTGTGTGACGTGACCGTTGTATTGTCTCCGTGTATTGTGTGGCGTGACCGTTGTATTGTCTCCGTGTATTGTGTGGCGTGACCGTTGTATTGTCTTTGTGTATTGTATGATGTGACTGTTGTATTGTCTCCGTGTATTGTGTGGCGTGACCGTTGTATTGTCTCCGTGTATTGTGTGACGTGACCGTTGTATTGTCTCCGTGTATTGTGTGACGTGACCGTTGTATTGTCTCCGTGTATTGTGTGACGTGACCGTTGTATTGTCTTTGTGTATTGTATGATATGACCGTTGTATTGTCTTTGTGTATTGTATGATATGACCGTTGTATTGTCTCCGTGTATTGTGTGACGTGACCGTTGTATTGTCTTTGTGTATTGTATGATATGACCGTTGTATTGTCTCCGTGTATTGTGTGATTGTGTGACGTGACTGTTGTATTGTCTCCGTGTATTGTGTGACGTGACCGTTGTATTGTCTCTGTGTATTGTGTGACGTGACCGTTGTATTGTCTCCGTGTATTGTGTGACGTGACCGTTGTATTGTCTTTGTGTATTGTATGATATGACCGTTGTATTGTCTACGTGTATTGTGTGATTGTGTGACATGACCGTTGTATTGTCTCCGTGTATTGTGTGACGTGACTGTTGTATTGTCTCCGTGTATTGTGTGACATGACCGTTATATTGTCTCCGTGTTGTGTGACGTGACCGTTGTATTGTCTCTGTGTATTGTGTGACGTGACCGTTGTATTGTCTCCGTGTATTGTGTGACGTGACCGTTATATTGTCTCCGTGTTGTGTGACGTGACTGTTGTATTGTCTCCGTGTATTGTGTGACGTGACCGTTGTATTGTCTCCGTGTATTGTGTGACGTGACCGTTATATTGTCTCCGTGTTGTGTGACGTGACCGTTGTATTGTCTCCGTGTATTGTGTGATTGTGTGACGTGACTGTTGTATTGACTCCGTGTATTGTGTGATGTGACCGTTGTATTGTCTCTGTGTGTTATGCCCTGGAGTTGACTGTGGCTGTTTGTGTTGACAGACGCTGAGCTGATAGTGAATGACAGTGAGCACCTAGCACGGCCGGAGGAGGAGCGAATCACTCAGGCAGAGAAGAACAAACATATGCAAGAGCAACTGAAGGTAGATGTCACATTCACCCACACGGCCCCGACCCTCTGTGATTAGTAAAATGCTCACCATAAATAAGAGTTTACACTGCACAAAAAGTAAATTTGTCATCTCTGGTTTTTTTTTCATCAACAGGCATGTCACATGACCTGTCTAGTTACTGTTACTGGCATGTCACATGACCTGTCTAGTTACTGTTACTGGCATGTCACATGACCTGTCTAGTCTGGGAGACATGGCCGAAATATTCCAGTATGAACATTTATTGTGAGATAAATAATGGAAAAGATATTATTTAAAAAAATTAAATTAAAAAAAATAAAACATCTCATGAAATGTTCTGAAATTGTTCAAAAAGACTGATAGTAACTAGGTCTGACATATGCCTGTATTTTATAGGATTATACCATATTTGCTACGCCAAACATAAAAAAATACTATTTGTTGTTTTATTTCTATAGCTTAGTATTTTCATAAATATATATCGCTACAGCTGTAAAAGATACAATAAGTATAGTATTCCTTTGAAGCAGCACAGCGAACTAAGTGCACATTTTATATAAATTTGGTATGTTATTATACTGTTTTCCTGAATACACGTCCCTAGTTCTGTTTTGTGTAATCATCCTGTGCATGTGTGTTAACAGTCTCTGAGTGCCGAACTTGCCGAGGCTAAGGATCAGACCCAAGTAACAAAGAACGACATTCTGCACGGCCAGAACGTGGCGCAGGGCCGCGACAAATACAAGACACTCAAACAGATCCGACAGGGAAACACAAAGCAGCGTGTCGACATGTTCGAGGCTATGTAGGTCCGAGGCTGTACGCGTAAGGTCAAAGGTCGTCTGGACCTAGACATTTCAACAAGACATTGCTTGGTCAGTGGCGCATGTTTGCCACGTGATGGCATCGACGTCATCGACACTGTAAAGAAATTCTATTTTGTTAAAATCGCAGTTATTGAGCAGGCATGGAATGTATCGCTAGATAGGTGTGCCGCGTCGCCGCGTGTCACCGGGATGTGTTCGCTGCTCCTGCGGTTGCTGACCTCGTACAAGGACATCAGATGAGGGCATATTTAGTAAAGGGGTGACTGTGGCTGCTGAGGACGATGTCATTGTGCTGCAGGTGTCATCATCAGTTGACAAGAGTCGACTTGCCAGATGCTTAGATGACCAGTATCTAGATAGTACCAGCCAGGTAGCATTCATACGTTTTGTTACTTTGAAACTGGCACAGACTTGGCACATTACCAAGTGTCTCAGTACGTGCTTATATAAACACGTATATGTCTATAGATGCGTGCACACGCAGTTATATAGGCATATATCTGTTTATGTGTGTGCACATGTTTACATGTACGTATGTTTGTTTATGTATGCGTACACACGTTTATATATACAAATATGTGTGTTTATGCATGTATGTATGTATATTCAGACATGTTTATGTGTTTGTTTATATTTGCATATATATCAAACGTGTGTTATTGTATACATTGTATGTATATTAATATACACACACACCAAATGTAGCGCTGTCTCTGTGTTAGATTCCTGGGGGCATCGATGGTTGAGAATTAAAATAACACTGATGGGTGGATAAGATTCTAGGCTGCCATGCCAATGTCCAACTGGCTTTTCTATACATACACAAAGATGACTGCGTGATGAATGAAACGTTGTTCGTGGCTGAGACTTGCCGTGCATTCATGCTGAAGTGAAGTCACGTTTATATATATTTAACGTTACACACCACATAACAGCTTGTCCTCCTGCGATGACTATCACTTGCATCTTGCAGTCGAACACGTAAATAACTTCACTGTCCATATTGCTGGGTTGCCGGCGCACGTCGTATATTGGTTTTGTAGTAGGAACAACCACTTTGTAACATGTCAAACTAGTCTGCAATCGTCAAATGTGCTGTTTGAAGATTTAGGGTGATAGCGGCTAAAACTAGGCTACTTGTATCGGCTTCAATTGCACGTGCCAGAAAACCTACAGTCTGGCCACGAATATAATAAATACATATGTGATATATGCAAACACTCGAGTTCTGTTAGTTACTGTCGGAGCACAACTATTGAACGTTGGCTGGCGTCTTGCAAGTGAACCAAGATTCTGGTTGTCTTTGCCATATCATGGTGTGTAGGAGATGGCTTATGCATGAAATACAACTGTTATTGTGAGGAAGACTGTTTTGTTTTTTATGTAATGTAAATATAACGTTGGTATACTGCTTGCCAGTTTATGTTTAATAAACCAGAAACCCGTAATTTTTATATTTTGGTTACAAATTGTTAAGAGTAAACTAAAGTATTTTTATGAAGATTCTAAGCAAACTGTGTTGGGCGATGGACTCTCCCAGCATTCCCCAGGTAACACCATGCATTCTGGTAAGCACGTTAGGGGGCAGCCAGTTATTGGATAACGATTATTTTTGGAAGGATTTGTGTATTGGAGGAAGGTTTAAATAATAGTTGTGTTATAATTCTTTCCTGCTGATTTGTACACTAGTGTAAACAAGTTGTCATTGACCAAGTCAGTTTAATTAGTCCATATTAAACAGTTCACGTAGATGATTAATATTATTACTACACAAAAACAGTGATTAGTATGGTTATTATTTTATTTGATAAATATATCTATATTATCTCGTGATTTTACCAGTGGAATGGTAATTGTTTTGTCAAAATATTTAGCAAATTCTGTCTGTGATGATAAGATTTAAAGAAATGTGTCTATTTGTACCTTATTAGAAGATGGTTTTCTAAATTGTGTATTTTTCTGTGGTTCACATGTAATACGGATGTAAGTCTTGTGTTGCTATTTTTAGAGATGCTGTACAGTCAACAATTGTCTCGTGTAAATTGGTCAACTTGAGCTCAGTGAGAATGTTTTTGATGTTAAACTGTAACCAAGTAATCAACCATTTAAATAAATTATCCAGAAAAATAGTACATGTGAGTCAGGCTAGCTGAGGATGATATTACTCTCTTGACCACATAATTCTTTTTGAAACTAATTTCACACATTTGACATTTTATGTTTGTTTTTCTGTAAATAATTAATCTTTGAGCAATTCGAACAGTAAAAACATTCACTGTAACTACAACATTTGATGATGTTTCGACATTTTATTAAATGTATCAACCCAAATTATTGTACATTGATTTCTGCAGATTCTATCTCAGAATGGTGATGTTATTAAATATGTTGTCCTGTTTTAGATCATGTAGCGTGCACTGTAATGGGTGCATGGCTTTGAAACAGCTTCCTGACACTAAAATTTACACAAAACTAATTTATGTGCATTATTTGTGTTTTGGACACCTAAAACAAATAAATTCTCAATTGTCCTAATGCAGACTGTCATTGTGTAAGTGCACATATTTTTGACACATTTAATGGGGCATATTTATCCCTCATAGACCAGTTTCAAGCAAACTGGGGAATTCTATTATCACAACTAGCAAAACTGGTGCATTGAACCTCAGCCAGCTTTTGAACTTGGGGACCCATCACCCTTGGAGGTTGTCCTGGGGACATTGTCACTCTTGGGGGTTGTCTGCATTCCCAGGGGCCAGACTTTGGAAGCATTTCTCATTGGACATAATGACTACCATGCAGAAGCTTCTCTTGTGGCAGTGTGCTGGAGTACCTGATACTTGAGGGTTAACCTGTCTATGGCTGAGGAATGGAGCCTGTGATGACTGTACATGTTTGGTAGTTTGCCAAAGACGCCACACACTGTCGCTGTGTTAGAAGTGATGGATTTATCTTTGACTTGAACCTTGTTTGTCCTGTTGCTGAAAGGTTTAGTTTTGCTTGAGCCTGTGGGTTGTTGGAATCAACAACGTGAAACTAACGACGTGTGGAGACATGATTTTGTATGCTGCATTCTTCAGAATAAAAACAATGTATCACGTGCACTGATTCATGTCTGCTGTTTTTAGTTTTATCGCCGTTTGTCTAAACCTGTTTATTTTTGTTGTGCTGTTATTGTGCTATGGTGAAAACGTGCGGAAACATAATTGTCAAAGTAACTAGAATGATTATGTGTGCCTACTAGAGTGTAGCAGATAAGAGCAATCTTGGTCAGTGACCGCGATGTGTTGAATATACTCGCTATTGTGGACCACAATGTAGTGAACACTAAAAATACTTTACCTTATTCGAGACCATGATGTAATGAGCATTGAATATATTTTATTACAACCATGATGTAATGAGCATTGAAAATACTCCTTATTGGGAACCGTGATATAAAGAGCATTGGATACTTTTTATTTTATTGGAGATCATCATGTAATTAATATTGGGTATATGCTACTGGGGTCACAGTGTTAATTTTTTTAAAAGGGCCCTTGAATAATTAAAATTCTTTAAATTTGGGGGCCATGATGTTTTAATGGAAAGGCATTGAATAATTGGCTCTTTTAATTTTGGGGAAAACCATTTTAATTTTAATGAGCATTGGGTATATACTCTTTATTGTGGACCATGGTGTAATGAGCATTGGATATACTCTATTGTGGACCATGGTGTAATGAGCATTGGATATACTCTATTGTGGACCATGGTGTAATGAGCATTGGATATACTCTATTGTGGACCATGGTGTAATGAGCATTGGATATACTCTATTGTGGACCATGATGTAATGAGCATTGGATATACTCTATTGTGGACCATGATGTAATGAGCATTGGGTATACTCTTTATTGGGGACCATGGTATAATGAGCATTGGATATACTCTTTATTGGGGACCATGATGTAATGAGCATTGAATATGCTCTTAATTGGGGACCATGATGTAATGAACATTGCATATACTCTACTAGGGACCATAATGTAATGAACATTGCATGTACTCTACTAGGGACCATGATGTAATAAGTATTTTATATACTCTTTCCTGGGGACCATGATGTAACAAGAACTGGATATACTCTACTTAGATCAGAATATACTGAACAAAAACAAAACTTGAGAAGATGTCGTCCTGCACTCTACGGTGGCTGTCACTGACTGATGACAGAAAACTGAGGAAACGGATTAGTCACTGCCTAGATTATATCAGTTATCCGGTTAATCCAACGTAGTAATAGGATGCCAGGAGGTTTCTAGCAGGTGCTGGGATCTGATAGGTCGGTGCCATGGAAGCCGACCTGATCCGTGGAGCTACAGTTTCAATTAAGGCGTACATCAAAATAACACATCATAGGAACTTCACAACTGGACGGAGAAACAATGGAGGCAAAGATGGGGCAGAAACGTAAAAGGAAGGTAACAGTTCCACATTGTTATGATAGAAAGATTTCATGTCAGAATATTTGTAAAAGTTGTCTTTTTATTTGGTTGTAGAAGTGATATTTACAACAAGGGTTTGAGATGACTTGTTAATGAATCATTTAGTTACTAAGCAACAAACACATTGTCAACTGGCCAAGAAGGATGAGGCTTTATCATGAAGAAGAAATGAAAGACAAAATAGTGCGGGTAAACAGCGTCATTGTCAGGGAGGGTGTTTTACATATTTCAATCAGCTTAAAATAACAACGTTTTGGAAATACAGACTAAAATGCGACGCAGAGTTAACATGCCTGTTGACCTCTGAACTTCACGCTTTTCTTTCAGACAAATATCCAAGTGGACGTCTTGACCACTGTCCACAACTTCATTATTTCGTCTTCCACCACCGGAACGCAGCTCTTTCATCAGGTCAGTCAAAGCACTTGTGACGTCTAATAACAAGGGTATGTTAATATGCCAACTTTGGTGCATTATACTTGCATCCCCTCCTTGACATCCAGGTCCATTTACATCTGTCTATATCCAATAACTTCTTTCACAAAACACACTCGAAGAGTTATTTTTAATTATGTCGTTTAGAAAAGCTCTCCTTTTCAAAGGGCCTATCAGAAAATTGGGTGGTGATCAATTCTCCAGAGGGCACCACTATAGATAAATGATTTGCTGAATCTGGGTGTGGGTATCAGAAGACTTAAACTACATTAATTTAATTAATTAATTTTACATGGCTATTGTTAGCACAGTGTCTGTTCTATCAGATACCACAAACGTATTCTAATGGAGGCATTTATAAATATGTTTTATTGCAGTGTCTGTTTTAGAAAAAAGTTTATTTTTTATTTTGTATAATTAATTTTAGTTATGTATATATTAGTTTGAATGGGTATGTATGTTTCAATAATTCTGCATATACAAAGTTTTGTTTATGTAAAATATAACACACTTGATCGTTTCCCGTAAAATAAGTCTACTCTATCAACACTCATTTTGAAGAAAACAAATGCTAAAATTAAAGCTGATCAAATAATCATTGGATTGCTCTGCACAGATGCTATGAACGAAAATTCAACCACCGGCCTGCATCTATTTTGTAAATATATTTTACTGAGAATGCTTTTCAGGTCGAATCATTTCATGCGAACAGACCTGTGAATACTCATATCTACAGAGCACAATTTCTTAGAAATACTTTTTATGTAAGTACAGTACAGTGTACCCAGTTAAAAATGACAGTTTTGTGCACAGGTAAGTGTAACATAACACAATATGTTTGGTGTCATTTAAAAACAGCTTTTCTTCTCCTTGATATTGGCTACAGGGGAATTAGTGAGACTGATTTGCTCAATATGTAGGTCAATGTTTTACATAGGTGGCGCTAATGGTTGGTCTGAGACAACTGTGGCCGTTTGGACTTTGTTACACAGACAGGAAGAAACTTCACGCTTGGCTGAATCTAAAGAAGAAGGTGACATAAGACATAACACGTCAACGCTTGTTCTTCCACTTGTATCTTTATGACTCCTATTTTATACAAATCCACAACATATTTGAATTACACTTACATACATTGATTTATATTATGCTGTAGGAATTAGCCAATAATTAATTTGATGTAGATTTACATGTGTGTGTGTGTGTGTGTGTGTGTGTGTGTGTGTGCGTGTGCGTGTGCGTGTGCGTGTGCGTCTGCGTGTGCATGGTGCGTGTGTGTGCAGTGTGTGTGTGTGCGTGTGTGTGTGTGTGTGCATGCATGCATACATGTGTACATTTGGGTGTTTATATGTGAATATACAACATTTTGTGCATGTAATTACGGTGCATATGCATGCATGTATGCAAGTCTGTGGTTATATTTTTGAGGGAGAATGTAGCATTGGACCTTTCTGAAAGAAAAATGTTTATGTAACAGTATGTAACAGTATGTAACAGTATGTAACAGTATGTAACAGTATGTAACAGTATGTAACAGTATGTAACAGTATGTAACAGGAACTACCTTGTACTGATTCCATCCAAATTTTGTTGGTTTATTACATTTTTTTAGTACTCTATTCCATCAAAATGTTTTTGATTTATTACATTTTTTATATCTACAAAACCCCTCAGCAAAATCTGTTTTTAAATGAAAGGAGCTTTTTCAACCATAAATAGCCACTGCCACATGATAGAGGACAGTGTCTTCATGACACTCCACTCATAGTGTCACGCTATTGGGTAATGGAGTGTGAATTTTTTGTAAACCAGATTAGGAAAGTTTAGGAAAGAAATTGGCTTTAAAGAGTAACACCAGACTTAAGAATGTTAGAGAAATGGCTTCTGAAGTGTGTACATGAATTGGTATGCATGTGTGTCTGACAGTATGTGTCCTGTACATGTGCACACATGCATTTAAGTGTAGATGATACTAGATATGTGTAACTAAATACATTTGTGCAGTGCGTTCACATTTAAACAGTGGTCTACTTCAGTAAATCAAAGCCTATCATGTGCATGACTTTTTGCCTTTACATATTTGACTTGAATAGTTGAGTGAGAAACTGCATAGTAAGTTCTAAGTGTAAATACAGCAGCCTGTAGTGTGGATGCTGTTGCAGGTATTTTCACAGAATGTAGGAAGGAAGAGACCAGTTCAGGTGAAATTGAGAGTGAGATTCTACCCAGAAGATGTGGATGAGATGACGGACCCAGTCGCACTGGTAAACTTTTGGTGTCATCCATCGTCACACACCAGGGGTCACTGCAGCTGATTGTGTCACTTCCAGCTCTTCTGTCCCACTGGCACATCCCTTTCAGAAACTCATCTTTTAACGACAGTCATTGAGGAATATGGTCGGCCTCTGTGGTCATGTGATATAATATTTAGGGTGATTTCAGCCACTCACTGCTCATGTTGCATGCAGTGTTTAGGACGTGAATGAGTCATTATATTTAGATGCCACCAGTCACGTATCCATCGTCAAATTGCTGGAGGTATTTGTGCTGTTCTCACGGCTGACACAGTAGTGACTGGTGAAGTCAATTGGTGTAATTATGTAGTTTGACTCTCCCCAGCTTTACAGAGGTGACCAGCCAGGGGTATGTAGTGTAGCGCAATGACTCCTGACTTGCAAGGATTATTCATCCAATCAATGATATTTTTCAATATACTTTACTAATTATACCTTTCGATTTGGCAACATAAACATTTTGTCTGAAATGACCGACCTGGCAATTTATGGCATATGTTGTCTTGCTTATTGTTATGTACAGCTACAGTTGTGTGGTGTGTAGTACTCAAGAAAAAGTATTGACAACATATTGTCTAGAAGAAATGACATATTTTGTCATATCAAATATACAACATGAAAAATTGGAAAATTGCTGAAAAAACAATGATAAAAGTGAAAAATGTTCATCTCCACCTGTAGAGTTATTGCTATGTTAATGATGAGTCATAACTTTCAGTGATTATTAATTCAAATTATTAAGTATTCCAAAACAAAATTATGGTAATGTTGTAAAAAATTAACTTACTTTGGAGCGTATCTTTGTGAGACGTACGATATTTTGAACCATCAGCTATATAGGTCTTGCGCTGGTGCCAACATACGTGACACCCATACGTGACGAAGATCTATAGCTGCATGATGGGTCTAACCATCGTACATTTCACAAAGATATGCTCCAAAGTATGTTAATTTCTTACAACATAACAATATCTTGAAGCCATGCTATAATAGTTGCATGCTATAATAGTTTAGTAGTTTATTAATAATAATAGTGCCATAATTATGTGTTTATTTAGCAATGGTAATGTTTTATATGCTGCGAACCTGGTATAAATTGTGGATGTGGAACTATGTAAATTAAAATGTTTTATTATCCTCGTTGTCACTTGGGTTGTTGGGATGTTGAGCAAAGGTTATTGTTTCTCTTGTACTGACCACAGAGACTGCTCTACCTGGAGGTGAAGCAGACTGTGCTGACCGGGTCACTCCAGTGTCCAGTTGAAGTGGCCGTACAGCTGGCTGCCTATGCACTCCAGACCATGGACCAGACATTGAGTTTTGACCTGGCCTGGACGGACGTCAGCCACAGGTGAGTTTACTATTTCTCACGTTCTTCTCTCTCTCTCTCTCTCTCTTCTCTCTCTCTCTTCTCTCTCTCTCTCTCTCCCTCTCTCTCCCTCTCTCTCTCTCTCTCTTTCTCTCTCTCTCTCTCTCTCTCTCTCTCTCTTTCTCTCTTTCTCTCTACTCTTCCTCAGTATATCTTTCTCCTCTCTTTCTGTCTCTATCTCTCTCTACCTCTCTCTGTCCATCTCTTTCTCTCTCCCTTCTCTCTCTTTCTTCTCTCTCTTCCATGTCTTTCTCTGTCACTTACCTCTCTCTCCCATCTCTCTCTCCAATCTCTTTCTCTCTCCCTTTTCTCTCTCCCTTCTCTCTCCCGTGTCTCTCTCTCTCTCTTTCCCTTCTCTCACTCTTCGCTCTCTCTCTTCCTTCCATCTCTTTCTCTCTCCCTTTTCTCCCTCCCTTGTCTCTCTTCGTTTCTCTCTCTTTCCCATATCTCTCTCCCTTCTCTCTCTCTCCTATCTATCTCTCCCATCTATTTCTTTATCCCTCTCTCTCTCCCTCTCTCTTCTCTCTCTCCCTTCTCTCTGTCTCTTGCCAGAGGTGAGTTTGCTGTCTTGCACTTTCTTGTTCTCACTCTCTATCTCTCTCTATATCTCTCTGCCTCTCTCTATTTCTCAATTTCTTTTCGCTCTTTCTCTCTCTTTCTCTCTCCCTCTCCCTTCTTTCTCTCCCATCTCTTTCTCCCTTCTCTAATATATACACATATAGACGTGTATATGTGAAAAAAGATATATATATATATAATTATATACATATATATATATATATATATATATAGTATATATATATACATATATATACACACACACACACCGAGCATTCTGTTCACCTCAGCTGTGTATTATGTTTCTTATCTCGGCAGGACCAATCAGTGGGACCTCAATGAGACCAAATGGAAGGATCAAGTGGTCCATCTGTACGAGGACCTAAAGGACCGAATGAGCACGTAATTACACAGTCTGGTCATTTTGTTCTTCCAACAATTCCATTATAAAGGAACAGACATAGGCCATCTGCTGCACTGTTATTGCTGTTTCTGCTTCCACCATTAATGTCTTCCGAATATTGTGGTCATGTGAAATTACACATGAAAAAACATATTGTAACCAAATAGTCGTGACCCAGCAGAATCCCATAGTTTCAACATAAACTCTCACATTATCACAACTAACGTGGTAGCTACGTTGATGTGTAGCCACGTCACTGCTCCCTCTAGTGGGAACACAAAATATTCTTCTATTGTGAAATTGTAGCTTAACGTAATAATTTTAAATAGAAATCTTATCACTTTAAAGGACGTCTTAGATATATAATATTTATTTATTATAATTAAATGATTTTTAAATAGATCATTTATCATTTTAAAGGACATCTTAAATATTTTTTTAAGCATTTAGTTATTACCTGGTATATCAAAATATTAATTTGTAGCGGATAATGTATAATTTTAAAGGGCGTTTTATATATATATATATATAATATATATATATATGTATATATATATATACAATATTTATTTATTGTATCTCATTTTATTATATACAGGTCTATGTAACTAAAACACTTTCCTATTTGATTTGAAATGTACACTGCTGGTTAAAAATGGCGAATAATGCATTATTATTATCAGTAGCCCTCTCCCCAAGCCTTTCGTCTCCCTTCCTCTTCCTTAACCCCCTCATCATGCAGTCCTCCCATCTCAGTTGAGACATCCTACTTTTCCACACCCTCTCCCACTCTGCATGTCCGCTCCTTTATTGGTCTACAGAGTCGTTCTTATCAAGTAACTTGCCCCCATCATCTGGCTTATAACTGGTCTCTCTGGGCCGCATTCTGACCTCTTTTCAAGGTCAAGTGTCTGCTCTTACACCATCCTCATGAGCCAGGGCTGTGACCATGCATGTTGTTTAAGACAGCCCTGGCAAATCTGCTATGAGAAGTACATGATGTTAGTCAAATTGAACTACCGGTAATTTAGTGGCTTTGCCAGTTCTGACGCCTCACCTGTGAGAACGGCGCTAATACCCACCCCAATATGAAGATGGGTACACAATTTCTGGGAATTCATGCAGTAAGACAACACGTCCCCTCCCCAATTGCATGAGCAGCTGAGCGGTTTTATGTGTTTGAATATTTGTTTTTACATCCCAAATATTGCATGTGACACAAGCATGTGATGCCGACCACACTCCTCGTGGCTGATTTCATTGGATGACTTTCAAAGAGGAGTTTTTGAAAGGGAGACGAGCTGGTACTGACGTAATCATGCTGCAGCGCCTCCTGGTGCACGAGAATGTTATATTCACATAATCTATTTTGTACTTTTCTCCATGTCCAGTTACTCTTGCAAATTTGCAGCAGATCGTTTTTGTTCCGTTAACTCAAAATCTCTAAACTACAGCTGCTGTCACATACTGTCAGGACTTGTTAATAATACAAGTTTACTTGCATTAACAGTGTGATATCCCATGGTTAATTGTATGTATTTACAGAGTATTAACCTAACACACATATTTGAATTTGTTGATCAAGGCTGTATATGTTTATTTGTCTGTTCTTTCAAGAGATTATTCAAAAATAAACATCTGCAGCACTAATATATATACTAATATAACACTAATTAACTCGAAAGTGTAATGATGTAAATTTCAAACAACACAGTCAAAGAGAAATGTTGCATGTCCAACAGGAAGTCAGCCATGTTGGAATACTTGAAGGTGGCACAACAGTTGGAAGGATTTGGGGTCAGTAAGTTTGACATAAGGGTGAAGAAGGAGAAAAGGTTAACCCTGGGGGTCAGCACCCTGGGGATGAGTGTTGAGAACATGGATGGCGGGTAAGTTATGTTATGTCATAGCTAGATGATTTTTTGAAAGTTATTTATTTGAAAGGATTTAAAATTTATTCTCTCGTGGTGTGTAGCTTAGTAAACATTCAGGTTGAACTTCTTACTGCATAAATGTTATAATTAAAGGTACCAGTGATACATTTGTCTGAAAACATCAAGATAATTGTTACAGAACTTTGATCATGCAAAATTTAATATTAAAAAGTGAGGAAGCATGCTGCAAACTAACACATTTAGCAGTATAACAACGAACACAGTAATAGTAATCATACTGGTAAATTAAATGTCTTAAAACACTGACAGATATATTGGAAGGGCAGTTAACACAGATGCAAAAAGGTCTGACCTTTGTTCAGCAAAGATATCCTTGCCCATTTGCCATGGGCATTTGCCAGGATGTGAATCTTGTAAACTCATAAAAATATTTGATGGATATTATCTACAAAGTTAAGTTGGGTGATGACAATGAAAGTGCTGGTTTAGGTAGTTGGGAATGGAGTGGGATGGGCAGGAGATGTGTGGGAATGAGTGGGGAGAGAATAGATAGAGAGACCAAGGAAAACAGGTGAGGTATGTCAAAGGGAAGACCAAATTTAAGATGGAAACACCAAATTTAAGATGGAAACCAAGTTTTAAATGGAAATTATGACCAAATTTAAGATAACATTTAAGATGGAAAGACAACGTAGCTCTCAAAAGGCCTTGGAATTTACAACTGAAACTAGGGGATCAATTGTTGAAGATTGGGCTAGTTCAAGTATTGTCAAGAAGGCTGTAAAGACTGAGTGTGAGTCTGAGATCTCCTCCATCCAACCAGGAGTCAGAGCAGAAGATGATGTCCCATGTCCCATGTTTTAGGGAGCAGCCAGTCCTTGTGTTTTCCTGGGATGAGATCCTCTCCATGGCTTTCAGTGGGAAGACTTTCACTGTGAAGATGGTGCAGAAGACATCGCCAGTAAGTGGGACGTTCTCATGCTTCCTTCCAGATTCCTTGTGGGTGGGAATTATATCACCTGGTCATTCCTTCCCCTCTCTCTGTCTCACCTACTGTCCCTCCTCTCTTCCTCTCCCTCCATCTCTCTTCCCTCTTGCCCTTTCCCTCAGTATCTCCCTTTTTCTCTCTCATCCCTTCTCTCCCCTTCTCTCCCCTTCTTTCCCATTCTCTCTCCCCCTCTATGTTTCTATCTGTCTGCTTTCTATCTGCTGTATGTCTGTTGTCTGTCAGTCTGCATATCTGTCTGCATATTCCTCTGCTGTCTATCTGTCTATCTGTCATTCTGTCTGTCATTCTGTCTGTTGTCTGTCTGTCTGTTTCGCTCAATAATACTTCTCTACGTGATCCAATTTTAATCATACTTGGCTCTGTTCATGTTTTCACTTTTGTAAAGTCTTAAAGAAGTTATTTTAGTCTTTGTCTTCTACTGTTATTACCCTTTTATACTTTCTTGCTCTCTTTATGAGGAAAATATTACCTTGTTATGTTCATTATTCATTGTTCATTTATGTACAAAGATTATTCAGATCACCCAGACATCACTTTCACTGTCTGTCTGGTTGTAAGGATAGAGGCATACATTGATTGAGTTTCCGAGACTAATTTAATATATGTTTGGTTGTGTGATATATATTATACAATACAATGATTTAATCAGTGTAAATGTGGTTATTTGAACAACATATGTTGGGTTATTTTATGTAAATAATTTCAAGAGATTACTTGGTTGAAATATTTGATCTTATTTCATAGCTTATTTCATACATTTATGTTGTACAATAGTAGTATTCAAACTGAACAAAGAAGTAGAATGTTGATAAAACACGGTGGAGAAAAAAGCAAAATTTGACGTAAAAAGATAAACTACAATGATTTTTGCTTCAGAACTTTGTGTTTAAGGCGGGTCGAGCTCGCACCAACCGACAGATCCTGGCTTTGTGTGTCGGCTACTATGAGCTGTTTATTGGACGAAGACAGTCTGCTGAAAGAGAGAGAGAAGAAAGGACAAGTGAAACACCTTGTGTCGGAGAGACAGATAATGGGAGCGACAAGGGGGAAGAAACAGGGATCTCTGTCTTCCCTAGGGAGGAGGGAGCTTATGGAGAATCAGAAGAAGGGATTATACCTATGGGGGAGTGGCACTGGGAAAATGATGGAGAGAAAGAAGGAGAAATTCAGGATGAAGTGAGCAGTATGGAAGGAACACTTTCAGGGTGAGAAGAATACTCAGAATTGTACAGTGTCATTGGGTTGTGTTATAGGGAATGTGTTGTCATTTGTGTTATGTTTCAACACACATTTGCACATATCTTTAAATATTTTATCATATTATAATAATTGTTTAGAAACTCGCTAACTTTGCAGCATAATTTATTAAACTTACAATGTTTTGACCCATCAGTGATGAGTCTTGATGATATACTGGTGTCACATGATATACTGGTGTCACATGATATACTGGTGTCACATGATATGGCTCAGGTTTCAGCAGGATAACTTGGCTGTAGATGGCTGGCGGGGGATGTCCCTGGTCTTTGGTTCTGGTTGGGGTTCTCTGTTTCATGTAAATGGCCTCCTTCATTTTCCTCTTGCGTCAGTTAGATTCACGGGTCAGTACTTTGGTGTTATCCATGGACACTGAGTATCCTGTGGCCCAGCAATGGTCTCCTACTCCTGTTGGTTTGTCCAGGTTTGTGTGTTCTTTGAACCTGTGGCTGAATGGCAACTTTATTTGACCAATGCATGTGAGGTTTCTGATGTGATGATGGTTCCAAATTATACTCCAAAGTAAGTGAATATCTTACCAAAAATAGCCAAATCATGGAGCCAGGAACAATATACAATGTATTCCATACATAATACTTGTTTTTCTTCTTTATTCACTGTCAGGACGTACTATTACGTGTATGTCAAATGTGTACTCTAGATAGACCGTCTGGTTTTCTGACCTCTAGCTTACTCTGTCCCATGGTAGAAATACACACACACAGTCACACAGTCACACAGTCACACAGTCACACAGTCACACAGTCACACAGTCACACAGTCACACACACACACACACACACACATGCAATTACGTTTAGAGTTTCTGATTCATCACAGACCTGAACAGAATTCATTATGTGGTTGTGTCAAATTAACAGTGTTCAGATGTAATTAAAATGTGGCGAGTTAAAACATTAATTATCATATATGTGGAGAGCAACGGTCAAAGTATCATGAATAGGTATTACATTTCTTAATGGCCTCTTGTCTTTGTAGCTTGGAAGAAGACGTGACAACTGCAGGTACAGACACAAACCAAAGTGAAGATGATCTCGTTGAATTTGTGCTTAATGAAGGTATGGCTTATCTCTGTTTACATGTGTACAGAATATTCAGGAAACACTCAGTGTCATGTGAACTTTCTTGCATACATTTTTTATATTTTATAAGAATGTATTAAGTTTAAAGATTTAGAGGCCGGTTTTATGCTAACACATAATTGCCAATTATAATGTTATGACTACTGAACATTTCTCAGGATAATTCTTTTCCAGTCAGTTGTTTTCATTTTTTATATGCAAATTAATCGATTTCTTTTTACCTTTACCATGCAATCAATGGTTTTCATTTTTCATATCCAAATTATTTTTGAATTTGGATATGAAAAATGAAAACCATTGACTGTAAATTAAATAAGATCTATATATATATAAACTACTTGCTACATGTTGTTAAATTGTTGTAAGCAAACATGTAATTACTTCACCTTGATTGTGGAATTGTGTGTATATCTATGTTGGGACATGTGAGCAGGTTATTGGGACGAGGGTGTGGAACCGAGTCCACCAGTACCTCCGAAAACATACTTACAGCAGACGACCTCAGATGATTACAATCCAACAGAAAACATCAGCTTGGACTACGGTGAAACAGACAGTGACCCACAGTCTCACCCAGCTCACCCGGGATTGGTAGTAAACTTTTCACCATTTAATTCAGATGTTTTTTCTCAACTTATCAGAAACATTGCATACCTCTTCAGCACTTAAAGGGATACTCCAGTCAGTGAGAGATTCACAGCATTTACTTACATCTGTATAATATATTATTGGTTGTGTATAGTAATTGTGCCCACAAATCGTTAATAAACAATTAATTATAGTATAATTGTACAAGAAACACTCCATGTTGGATTCAGGGCACTGCCATCTTGAGACTTATGCGCCAGTGACGTAAACCGCTTACGTCACTATCATAATTATTAGCGAAGATTCCGCCAATCCTTGCCTTTTTCAACAATGCGCCAGTGATATAAACAATTTGGCTTACGTCAGTGGCGCATAAGTCTCAAGATGGCAGCGCCCTGAATCTAAGATAGCATATTTTTGATACCATTAAACTATAACTAATTGTTTATTAACGATCTTTGTGCACAATTACTAGGCACAACCAATATAGTATACATATGTAAGTTAATACTGTGACTGTCACTGACTGGAATATCCCTTTAAGGGAGTGTCATCAATTCGAATTCAATTTTCAATCATGTAAATTCATCACTTATGCTCCAATTTTATGTGGTTTTGGCAAAATTTAAAATAATTATTCATTTATATTTTGATGTTTGCTAAAGCATTAATTCCCATGGGTTTGAAACTGGAATATGCGTGTGAATGTAAAATACCATTTAAATCATTATACATGAATGTGTTTTTATGTTGATGTTCCATGAAGCTTTCTCAAAAACCCTGCCTGGAAAATTGAGTGGTATAATCAAAGTATCATGGTTGGCTTGGCAACTGAATTTAGCCAATCAATTACACAAAAATAGTGTTTCTGAAACTATGTTCATATGCCTACTATCTACTTGCTTGGACACCAAATGAACCAGATTTGTGAAGAACTAAGCTTATTTGATTGAGGAGACAGATTTGGTAAATTTTAGAGTCCAGGTCTAGAGTCCTGGAATAGCTGGGTTGATTCACCATATACAGTACCTGGTATTGCAAAATGGTGACCTTATCGCCTTTTACATATTTAATTAATTATTTATTATAATCTTACAACTTATTTATTAATTTTCAAACTTATTACATTATCTTATTTTATTGTATCTAGTTATGTTTTATTTATATCTAAAAGCTACATATTTTATACCTATTTATATGTACTGATTGTCTATGTGTTGAATGAATGCATTCATAGTTACTATTAAAGAAAAACCAGACTACTGGCACATTCTAGTAGCTTCTGGATGAATCCTTTGTTTCAGGAGAGCAGTGGGGCGAATGAAATCTGGGTGATCTTTGATGACGATGATGATGGGATGAACAGGGAATTTGAACCAACCCAAGTGAGCGTACCACCTCCTTTTCTGGTTGTAAGACGTGGCTCACCAGAGGTCGCCCCCATAGTGGGGTCAGATGTCACTATGCTAGAGGTCACCCCAATGTCAAGGTCACTGTGTCTGGCAGCCATTGGAACTCCAGTGGATGTAGAAGAATCCCGGCCTCTGGGATACAGTGAGATGTCTTTACTACCCGTACCTCAAATTTATTACCTACCAAAAATAATCCGTCATACATTCAATGCTTATTTTAGAGTGTTTTACAAGAGGAAATAATAGTATTGATTAAACAAGGTAAATCTATTATCACTTATTTTTACAATTAAGACATTTTCAATTTTTTTCTCAAATCTGTCATGAACCATGCTCTTAAAATAAACAGTTGGCATGTGTGCGTTATTGTAATTTATTTGAACATTTTAGAAGTGTAGCTTAATGAGGTAATTATTATGAAAAGTAATTGTAAAGTCATGTTTTTATATTGAACTAGCCGAGACAGTTTGTATTAATCAACCATTGTATTGCATAAAAATAAATCTTTATTCTAAATGAAACCTTATTCTGTAACGAACACTGAAAAATCTTGTTGCTTCAGCCAAGTCTCCGGCAACACAGATCTTTGCAGAGAGATGTGGTATATGGTAACAAGGGCCAACAAATTCTGTCGCAATAAAACATTGCCATCCCAACCCTAAATGCACACGTTCGGGTTTGTTACGATTTGAAGAGAACTTTATGTACACTCACAATTGTTTGCAAGATTTGAAATATTTATAAATGCTAGCCAACTAGTATATTGTCAGTTTTTTCAGCACGAATCCTGTGGCTGAAAAATGTTGCTGCACCATGTATAGTGTAGAAATAGTCCTTCGTGGGAAGACTAAAATGGACAGGATTGAATCGCTTGGACCACATTCGTTTTTTATTTGCTCAACAGAGCATATCACTCATGCACAACAGAGCATGTCATTAATCTATAAAATAGATGGCATTTGATGACATGACCATTCAATGTGGCAGGATTTTCAGCTCTTGCTATACCATGTCTCTCCGTGAAGATCTGTGCTTCTGGACTTGGCCGAAGTGGCAGAATTTTTCACTACTATCTCTCTACACAACTTTCACCTTGACTAAATGTGATGTTGATATCTGCCAACAGGTGGCAGTTTTGTAGCAAACCCCTCTGTCCACCTGGGGCCACCACTGTCAGGTGCAGAAGTTCACAAGGTGCAGATATCGAGTTATACCAAAAAGGTGCGTGCGTGAGATCTAAGCGACAGGTATAGAGTCATTAGGTTACATGAATTATCAGTGAGGAAACAGACCAAACTCGGGTAACTGATTACATTCATCCTAAACGCTTTTGATATTTGGGACTAAAATTCCACATTTTATCCATGACCACAGGAAGAAACAAAACTTTTGTGTCAGATTATCCCGTCAGAGGATGGGTATGCTAGTAATACTAATTGTAGGAATCCTTCTTTCACTATTGTAATTGTGGGGCTTTTTGGTGGGAGAGGGCTGGAAATGTTTTGTCCACTGTACATTTCAGAACGAAATGGTCAGCTAGATATTTTTTGAGTTAGCGTTTATTTCCCACGTTCAGACATCCGTGCATTGTACCTGCTGCAGGTTCATCGACAGCCAGTGCAGAGAAAACGCCAGGAGATTGAGCGTAAGATGCTCCAACCTGGGCACATTGCCCCTGAAACCCGTGAGCCAATTATCCGGGAGGGAAACACAAAGCAGAGGATAATGCTGTTTGAAGCCATGTGATGTAATCGTTGTGGTGCCATGGACACCACTGCTGTTTTGATCACCACGGAGATCACTGCCTTGTGATTGCTATACACCAGTTGTAGTTGGCATGGAAACTAGACATGCATATAAATATTAAAATGCATGTATAAAAATTATGAGTGCTGTTAACTTGGTATGTTTGTTTGTGTGCTTGTATGCATATGCAGTGACTGTGTATACCTAAAAATGTGCATAATATTCAGTGGAAATGACCATATGTGTAATATGTATAATCTTTGCATTAAATGAAATGATAATGATATAATTTAGTAAATTTAGGAATCTTCATACTTTAACGACCTGTGTCAAAGGATACAGAATATATTACAATAAACTGTCAAGTAACCCAGAACAGTGTAGACTGTCTTAATATTTCTTCACTTTACAAGAGAGAGCGAGAAAGAGATGTGGCACTCTGTCAAAAGTGTGTAGCATGTATTAAAATAAACCATCACATAACTCGGATCTGTGTAGATTATCTGAATATTTATTCACTTTACAAGAGAGCCGAGTCGCTCCAGAGAGCCGACAATCTCTCACTGACCTAGTCAACTGTCCATATGTCACGCATGTTTGTGTCTATGTGCTAAGTCTCTAGATGGCTTGCTTGATGAGGTTTGTGTATGTGTTGATCTTGCTGGCCATTGACATGTCGACATACTTGTCCCCAATGTTCACGACCATTCCCCCGATGAGAGATGGATCGACCTACAAACAAGAGACATATGAGATTTTGTGCAGACTTACACCATTAGAACTAAAGGATGGGTCTGTTCCTCTGCCTGCAATTAACCAGTGTAGTTATTTGTAACAGGAAGTCTGCTGTCTGGGACATGGGAACAGTGGTGAACATCAAAGGTACTGCAGTTAGGTCGACTCGCCTCAGTGCTACTGATATTAAAACTGAATGTTTTGTGTACCATTTGAATGTGCAGTGCATTGAAAATTGTGAATGTTGTTACAAGATTGGTAAAGTAACTAACACAATATAGCAGGAAGTACTTCTTCAGCATAGTATTCTAGTCACAAGAACATAATAACAAATAAAAATGTAAAGCCTAGGAGTAGAGTCGCGCTGCTTAAGATATTTGCTGATTTATTGCAAGAGATTTATTGACCTGTAAATATCAACATATGAGAGATGAGATGCTACTGTAATAGTTCTGCTGCGAAGACAAATGTACGTGGGGTGAAATATTACATCAGTCAGGGTCAGACAGTGTACATTGGATATCCACAAGTGATGTTCTCGCATCAACTTTTGTCACGCACACAACTGGTGTACTGCGTGGAGTTTTCTGTGATGCATAAATATGGAGGTAAACACAAGAAATCCAACGGTGCACCAGTTAATTAGGTTAAGTATGTACTTAATTATACCGGTTATTTTTTTTTTAAAGACAACTTTATTGGGATGCATGCAAGAACGTCTTGTTAACAAATTCATGTGATGATTAAAATAATTCAAACTGATTCGTTAGAATGATTTATAACAAGCTACAGCTCCAGCCTAAATAATATTCTGAACTTTTCAGATCTAATGTAATTGTGTACCAAATACTGTGTCTCGGGATGTTTAAGAATCTTTCAACGTGTACGTGGGGTGAAATATTACATCAGTCACGGTCAGACAGTGTACATTGGATATCCACAAGTGATGTTCTCGCATCAACTTTTGTCACGCACACAACTGGTGTACTGCATGGGGTTTTCTGTGATGCATAATGTACAGTTTAATATGGAGCTATCTACAGTTATCTCTGCAGCATAAGGCCTCTATAGCCCCCACATACTCCAATTACAGTTCCAATAGAGATTTTATACATGCAGCAATTGATTTTCATGTGTACCGTCAAATTAACTTTTGTGAAAAAACTTAACAGCCCCACTTGAACACAATTTGAATACTCAGTAAACATGTGACAATGTTGGTGGCAAAATTTGGGCAGTTTACTGTGCCTTGTGTGACGAATTGACGCATCCAATCATAAAGTCCCGACCCCCTGCATATGCGGTATCGTTAGAAATCTCTGTTCTCGCCCAATCTGGGAAAAATAAACAGCTGGGTGTGGGTGGTGAGGATTGTTGTTGGCCAGTCACAGGGTTAACAGGTTAATATAGGAGTGTGATGTCTTCTAACTGACATACCTTAGACTCGAGCTGCAGGACCTGTCCTTGCTTGAGGAACTTCTTCAGTGTTCCTTCAAGCTGTTTCAACAGGCCCGAGTCCAGAGGCTGCAAGTGACAACATTTATTAAATTTATCAAATACTACAAACACACCTTGTGTACACAAAACACATGTTGTGGACACAACAATGTCTCGCGAACCAAATAAATTTCGATATACATGTATATCGGATCATAATTCTCAGCCCTGGTTTAAATTATGTACTGAAATGTATAATGATGATTTATTGCCTGGTCCAATAACATAAATGGATTGGGAACAAAATAAGTCAATAAATATTAGTTACTAATTCTTAGCATGAAAATTAAGCCAAATGATTAAAATATGTTCACTGGAACATATATCAGGTCCATTTACCATATATGCCTAAGGCAAAATGTGTACGTGCTCGAGATCAAAATTACAATCCCAAGTGAGCGAGCTAGAGTTTAAAATAACTTTCATCTCAACTGTGTATGTTATGTTTATTTGGCACACACTTCAGCAGTGCTGTCTTAGCCTCGCTGAACCAAGTCTCGCTCGGCTGTGTAACTTCACAAGAAGTCAGTCTGGTGACTTGGTTGGCTTTTGAATGTGATCCATGCGAGGGGTCAAAAAGTGCTGCCACCTCCCAGAGCCTAGGTAATCGAGGCTAATCCTGACATCATTCCTGCTTCATATAAGTTTAATGTTGAATACTTTTATAATAGTAAAGTATTACCTTATAAAAGTATATCCTTATATTAGTTTTATTTCATAGTTGGCCTGAGAGCCAATCGGCGTCTCTACCCTATTCTGGGGTAAGGCCGCCCTGGTGGCAACATTGGCAAAGCGTCAATTCCCCAGGGTGCTGTGAGAGGGGAAAAAGTACCGCCACCTCACGGAGCCTGGGTAATCAAGGCTATACTGTGTCTGTGCTGTAGTACCTTGGCCGTGGTGACCACACACACCACCTCCCCCCGGTGAGCACTCATGAGTCGGTTGAAGGAGTTCATGACGCCGCGAATGTTCTTTAACCGTCCGTTCTCAGCCAGACACACTGTCAACAGATAGTCACATACACACACACAGGAAATAGTCTTGTCAAGTTACAAATCACACCAACATGAAAAGTCTGTCTTCGTCCCCATTGTACAGCCTTTGTAAAGTTTGCTTGCAAGTGATGATATGTGATGACCATCAGTTATCTTGTATTCAACGGATGAGACCTGTCCAGATTCACTTTACTTCTGACTTGTTCATTGCCTTTACTTTCACCTAAATCTTTCTTTTCCTGCCCCGTATGTGATATTGAATGTACTTCTTTCTACCTTTGTTTGTAAAAAATGTAAAGGTAAGTTTATATATAGCACAGTATCCAGTCTTTAGGATGGCTCAAAGCGCTTTTACACTTTACTTCTCCGGCAAACATGTTCAATCAAATACCATCTCAACTTCTCTGGGAACTGGGAAGCAGCCAGCCACATGCTACAATTAATGTGCGAAAGGCTGCTCGTACACATAGTCACCACTGTCTATAGCCAGGTATTCATTCATACAGCTGAGTGAACTGGAGCAATGTAGAATGAGAAAACATGCCCAAGGTTTTAACACCAGCACAGGATTCGAACCTGGGTTCTCTTAGTCGAGAGTCCGACGCTCTACCCCTGAGCCATTGCGCTCTACAAGCGTAACCATTGTGTGGTTACTACCAGGAGCTTGCTCTGTGCTAGTTGGTGTTTTGTCCAAAGCCAATCAGGCATCAGTTGGACTGTGTCAACAATCAGTTCCTTACTTAAGGTAGAAGTCAAAGAAATTCTTCTGTTTTCCATCAAGGGATTAGGAATAGTTAATTAATTTGGGAGAAAAATGGGTTATCTAACGTGCTGGGAAAATATTGTAAGTCTACTTCCTTAGGCATAAGTGTATGATTCAGAATCTGTTAGGTGTACGTGGGGTGAAATATTACATCAGTCACGGTCAGACAGTGTACATTGGATATCCACAAGTGATGTTCTCGCATCAACTTTTGTCACGCACACAACTGGTGTACTGCGTGGGTTTTCTGTGATGCTCAGAAGCAGTGCATACATAAGAATCTAGGAGTTTGTGTCATTTCAGAATATCAAACAAAAGTATCCTTTGCAATACTTAATAAATAAAAAAACATCAGTATTTGACTCTAACAAAAAGAAATGTATTTTGGGTTTACTGTGACTTTTGTCAGTTAATTAATTTCTTCCCAATATCTGCCAAATGAACAGAGAAACAGTGGCATGTAGGGAATTTAATTTCAAAAACCAATTCCATGTTGGTGAACATCTCTAATATGTTACGCAGGTGTACGTGGGGTGAAATATTACATCAGTCATGGTCAAACAGTGTACATTGGATATCCACAAGTGATGTTCTCGCATCAACTTTTGTCACGCACACAACTGGTGTACTGCGTGGGGTTTTCAGTGACGCCTGAAAGTAGCTGCAAATACTCAAAAGTGAACACAGCTACTCTACTGTGTACAAACAACATAAGCGTCATCAAACATCATGTTTCTATAAATCGAACAAGGCGATGTTTGATTATTTACGCCTCTTATGTCCATTTGTTACAATTCACTCACCAAACAAGTTGATGGTCAGATCCGAGCATCGCTGAACCTTCAATACCTCTTCCAGGATACCTGGAATAACAACAGATGGACATAACAACACAACATTGAGTCAGGACTAACTTAGTAACACCACTCATGAATAACACATCACTGTTCACACTGTAATCACCAAACAGACATTCACTTATTTCATATAATTGTGAAGAAATAAATTGGTTGTATCAGCTTAACTAATTTAGTAATACGATTCATGAATAACACATCACTATTCACACTGTAATTACCAAACAGACATTCACTTATCTCATATAATTGTGAAGAAATAAATTGGTTATATCAGCTTAACGTGTTTTGCGCCAGACGTGTACTGGTATGTCATGGCATGGGTGACACCACTGGTCAATTCTCATTATGGACAATGGATGGAACCTCATCAATTAGGACCCTGATAATGCAATCCAGACATTAATAAAGAGATTATGTTGGGTTAATGAGTTTCAACTGTACACAGAATTAGATATTGTAGAGTTTTTGTCAGGTGTATGTAGGGTGAAATATTACATCAGTCACGATCAGACAGTGTACATTGGATATCCACAAGTGATGTTCTCGCATCAACTTTTGTCACGCACACAACTGGTGTACTGCGTGGGGTTTCTGTGATGCTCAGAAGCAGTGCATATATAAGAATCTAGGAGTTCATGTCATTTCAGAATTTCAAACAAAAGTATGCTTTGCAATACTTAATTAAGAAACCTTCAATATTTGTTTTTAGCACAAAACTTGTAAATGTTTTGGTTTGCACGTGTCACAGTCAGTTGATTAATTGATTTCTTCCCGATATCTGCCAAATGAACAGAGTAACAGTGAGATATAGGGAATTTAATTTAAAAGATCGTTTCTGTGAACAACTCTAATATGTTAAGCCAATGTACGTGGGGTGAAATATTACATCAGTCACTGTCAGACAGTGTACATTGGATATCCACAAGTGATGTTCTCGCATCAACTTTTGTCACGCACACAACTTGTGTACTGCGTGGAGTTTTCTCTGATGCTCAGAAGCAATGCATACACAACTTTCTCACATCAGAATGTAGCAGCTCACATGTCACAATACATTTACTGAACAAGATAAATGTGGTATTCCGTTTATTTACTAATTAAAAAAATACAACCATTAGCTTGATTGTAGCACAATGATAACTACTATCAATTGAACTGTTTTGGTGTATTCGCCTTTATTGTATCAGTTATTTAGTTGATTTTTATGTCTTCCTTGTAGTTACCAAATGAGCAGAGAAACAATTAAGGATGGGACGAACATTCGATTTGTATACAACATTTTGAATATTTGAACTTTTCCTGCTATTCTATTTGATATTTGCAGCTATATAAATGAATATCGCTCAAATATTTTCCTTCATGTCCTCTGCCGCAAACTTGGTAGCGGGCGATCTATGAAAACGACACAACATAGAACCGCCAACTTACTCCTCACATATTTTATATACCTACACACAGACTAGGTTGCAAAACAAAAAATTACTAACATTACTGAAACAAATAAACTTAACAAATTCGCGCATTTCACTGGCAATTCAGTGTTATTGCTGCTGCCAGCTGTTGTGCGTAGCTGATTGTGGTGGTACTGTAATATAGACATTGTGTCGAGGGGTCATTTGTTAGCAGTGTTGGATTAAGGTTAGGGTAGGTTTAGTAAATGCTAGTTATGGTTACGGTTACTTTAGGGTTAGCATAAAACCGGAATTTGTGAAGATAATTTATGTAGCGACGCCTGCAATAAATTACTGAGGTTATCGTAATCACCGAGCAATGCATAGCCACCGTAGATCATGTCGAGTTTTGCGTGAGTTTGTTTTGTTAATATTCTTCTTTATACGAACGTAAATTATTTCATTTTGTAACCTTGCGTGTGTGTATGTACATAAAATATGTGAGGAGAAGTTGGTGGTTGTAAGACGTCGTTTTCATGGTTAGGTCAGAAAAAAATAAAAAAATCAACACGTATGGCCGATGCAGACGATTCCAACTCGACCTTGTGCCCATGGCCATGGGATGACACCAGGGGTCGAAATAGTGGGTGTCCGGCAGTCCGAGGACTGCCAGAAATTCGGTTGGACTGCCGAAGATGGCGTCAGCGGCAGTCCGACGGACATCCGCCAAATTCGGGAATATTTTTACCAGTTTTTATTCACAATGTCGATCTTCGACAACAGCAGCGACCCCTATTGATCAAGTCGAAAATGATAGTCGCGAACCTACCGGATTACTAACCAGTTATTTGAAATTAATGTTTTCCATTTCGATCTCCGAAGGCGCGTTTAAATTTCATTTTCACAGCGATCTTCAGAGGGAGCGAAGCAAAATTTCGGAGCTTTTTATTTGAGCGAGTCAGTTTTACTTTAAAGTTTATTGTTGGAAAGTGTTATTGAATATTGTTAAAGTTATTTGTTACCAATGCGTGTAGACTGTAGTTGTTTACCGACAATAACATGTGTAGGCATATTTCCGGAGTGGATTTCGGAGGATGAACGAAAGGAAAAAGGTAATTACGCTTGCAGATATGATTGTATGTTATTTAAAAACACTCGGGATTGTATATAATGCACTGTCAGTAAATGTAACAAGTGGGAAGTATTGTTCAATGTTGTACTAATAACCAAACGCTTGTGGTCAGCCATGTTTGTTTACAAATCCATCTTGGATCAAGTCCGTTGCGGTTATTAATCTAATGCCATCCTTAATTATATTACAATTTAGAGAAGCCATCAGCGTATGAATGTGTGTCTTACTGTGTTTTAAGTCAACTTAGATAATAATTTGGTAGAAATAACCAAAATATGTCTGGCATTTATTGTGATAGGCTAAGGGGTAACGCCGTAACGGTGACGCTCATCAGCTGAAATGGTTGTACCTACTATTTTCTGTGACTTCTGTATCAAACATTTCAAGCCCATTGCATATTTTAACTGTTACTTAGCATCTTGTTTGGGGACATATCGTCCACAATATTGGGACATAAGTGACTTGGGACATAACATCTATAATTCTTTAAAAACATGGGTAATCTTATATACTTACCTGGCCTAAATTAGTTGGGCCTTTTTAAACCGTTTCTTCTATTTCTTATCGATGTGTAGTTGTTCAAAATGTCATTCTACACCACTTCAGGTACCGTACAAAGAAGTCATGATCAATCTAAATTTTTTATTTGTGTTTTAGCAAGTTGACACGTCGCCCCAACCAGACATGTGGAGGCAGTGATAACGAGAGTGACAGTGATGACAGTGACAGTTATCTGGCGACAGCTCTTGCCAGATTGGAAGAGTGAGATGAACGAGCTTGTTGATGTACATATGTTTTGGTGTTTATATATATATATGTTTCTGGTGTATGTGTATATAATTATGTTTCCGGTGCAGGTATATATAATTATGTTTCTGGTGTTGGTGTATATATATGTTGTTGGTGCGGGGGTATGTATGTGTTTGATGTTCGCCTTTTGTATTAAATTTGTTCGATTTTAAAATATTGTGTTTGTCGTGTTATTTTGCTAAAAAAAAATTGGGGGGGCCATTTTCAGGACAGCCAGATATCCCTGAGGACTGCCAGATTTCTCAACTAGGCAGTCCTGCTGACTGCCAGATATTTTGGAGTTATTTCTACGCCTGGACACTGCGTGCCGGGAAGACACCTCAACACAATTCAATATTCTAAACGAATTTGAAGGCACTGAATATTCGTATAAATATTCGATTCGCATTTGAAATTTTGAGGTTAGTCGATTCGAGTGAAATGCCACATTCGTCCCATCCTTAGTAACAATGCACTGCAAGGAATTTTATTTTACAAGCGACTGTGTAATGATGGACTACATTAAAAATTTTAATCAGATGTGTGTGGGGTGAAATATTACATCAGCCACAGTCAGACAGTGTACATTGGATATCCACAAGTGATGTTCTCACATCAACTTTTGTCACGCACACAACTGGTGTACTGCGTGGGGTTTTCTGTGATGCATAAAACTGGCAGAACTCGTAAAATAATTTCAGTTGTATCAGATAAATAAATGAACAACTTTATAGTACACTAGTGAACTTCTCACACCAACTCACCTTTCTTCTTCGCCCGTCTAATTGTTGGGTTGACAACAAATGACGCAAATTTGACATCAGTTTTTAAGATCCCCTGAAAGTAAGCACCTTATTCCAGTGAATTCCATCTAGAAAGTGTTATACATATTCTGTGACATAGCTTTATGTACAGGCCCGTCCACCCGTCATTTGGATGGGTAAAAACGAATATGGACGGGTAAAATTTCAGGTCATCAGACACATTTAAAAGTTTGTAAACTGGCTTAACAGTTAACATCCAAGTGTTCACCAAAACATGTGTGACTGGCAATAATTTTATCCTTCAGAAAGCCCTGTTCTGTGATATCAAACTGCTGCATCAATGATCAAGCCAAACAAGACTCATACTGCGATCGATATTTACAAAATGGGTTGCAATTTGGCATAATCCGTTTTCAACTCCAGTGTTCTTTTTTTTAACTAAATATAGTTAAATGAATTACTGAAACCTTATCTGACTGAAGTCCTGAGTTTTAGCCAAATTGACGAAGCAAATCACATTTATTATTACCTTTTAAGGTATAGTTAGAAAGTAGCCATATCTTTCCACTAATTTTCAACAGACAATGACACAATTAAGAAAAAATATGAGTAGATTTGTTGGGAAATAAACTATATACATAACCAAATCATGGGATATAGTTTTCAGTTCTTTAAAAAATAAAATAATGCACCTGGTTAACACTGTGTCACCAGACAAATGTACAAGAAATGAACATTCAGTCACAAACACATTGCACACAGCGTGGTATATTCAAGTAAACGTTACCTGCAGTCGTTTGAGTTCGCCTTCGACGGTATCCAAGGTGTTGTTCTTGGATGCAGCAGAGTAGAGGGCATGGGCATAACGTCCCTCAATGCCAAACACAGGCACTGGCGGCTACAAATAGACACATCAGTCAGATTCATGCTTATTAGGTAACTGGTCAAAGCAACATAGCTTTATGTAGAGACCCGTCCACCCATCATTTGGATGCGTAAAAACGAATATGGACTGATAGAAATATGGGTGGACAGGTAAAAATTGAAGGAGCCAAAAAAGGTCTTCCAAAACCATAGATATTGTTAGTTATGCCTTAATAGTGAGTGAAAATGGTGTCACCTGTGTGTTTGTAGTCCATTTCAGGTCATCAGACACATTTAAAAGTTTGTAAACTGGCTTAACAGTTAATATCCATGTGTGATGTGTCTATCAAAACATGTGTGACTGGCAATAATGTTATCCTGCATAAAGCCCTGCAAAGCGATATCTTTTTGTATTTACACAACATCAAAAGTACAACTCCATCCAGCAAGGTTCATAACCTACTAAAATATAAATAACTAGCTGAGCTACTTGGCACTGCGTGGGGAAAAGATGCACATTAGACAGTAGCACTAAAATTGTATTAAAATTGTGATAACCACAGGACCCATGACTGCCCCCATGAGTTTTGAAAACAAAATCTAAACAAACATACCAAAGGTAGTGCTAGACTGAAAAAAGTCAGATCTGTACATGCAAAACTAACAGAGACATGGGCTATCAAACACAAATAAAACTTAGAACCAATTTGATTTAAATTTTGGGTATAGATTATGCAAGTGCAAAATTACACCAAATACATACCGTCACCAACTTCCCTCGAACAACTGACGTCGAACTAAACTTCCGGGCCTGCAAGGGAATGACACGTCAAATATAGCTGCGTTTAAATTCAGTCATACATAACATGCTTAATAAGCGAATGACATCTACAAAACTTTCATATTTCACACAACACAAGATTAGAACTCAAAATTCTACTTTTACAGAAATGTTATATAACTGGTTCGGTGTCAAACTCAAAGAGCTGATTCCACCGAAAGCGTTGTTGCAATGGGTCTCCCGATGCAATATCTGTTGATATTGGCTCATTATTTGGTTATTACAGATTTGCCAATAATTGTTTTCAGCTGCTCACACCACTGCTTGTAATAAAATTACGTGTAGCAGTAATTCATTTTGTCTTATGAGAAACCTAGGTGAGCGATAAAACGTGGCTGGTGTCCTCAGCAAGTTCAGAGTCACACTATGTATGTTGGCCGCGGAGTAGTAAATATACATAAAGCCCGTTTCTTTGGTTATGCTAGAAGTGCATATCATAATTATTAAACGCTGCAATGCACTACAAATACCGTGTATTATCTAAACTGTTTTGTAAATTAGCAATACTCGGTTGACACTGGCGGCGCCTGGCCAGACCAGGCAAGTAAAAATACTAAAATAAATCCGGACCGGTCTGTCTTGCGCTTGAAAAACGTTGCATTATGTGTACATTTTGTACATTTGATATTGACGAATGCAAAAGCAACGTCGATGTAATTAAATGCAAATCATAAACAAATTTTGGTGAAACTCTTACAACATTTTAATCACGATTTGTTACTCTTACCAAAACCCCAAACTTCGTCGCGGTCGCCATCTTGAAGGTCGACTGGGAGAGACAACCGGAAGTCCCCGCCTTGCCTGCGCAAATTTGCAGCGGTCATGTTTGGACTTCTTGGTCGCCAGAGGGTTCCACCATATTTCGATTGCACTGTAAACTGCTTTGGTAACAATTAACTGTCTAATGTTTTGTCTGTGGTATACTTTTATGTTATATTATGATCTCATTCAACTACAACATATAGTTACTGCCAGGGTCGGAAAATAGCTCAAATGACCTAATGTTATAGCCACATCAGCGCAGATATGACATAAGAATATGTGGCAGCTATAAGAACCGAACGGCTGGTGTCTAATTTAATGTATCGGCAAAAATAATCATCATCTAGCTGTTTTACAGTTCTGTACGACGCGATTTTGTGTAACTGTCTACGCCATCACACTTGGCACACACGCACGCACGCACGCACGCACGCACGCGCACGCACAAGCACGCACGCACGCACGCACGCACGCCCCCCCACGCACGCACGCACGCACGCACGCACGCACGCACGCACCACGCACACACACACACACATACAGACGTACGTATACGTCATAAAGTTGCATGACAAAGTGTATGCCGTTTTAATTGTAAGGGTGTGTTTACTTTGATGAAGTGTATGTACCCGTGCGCGTATTCCTAGAGGTATCCACGCACGTGTTTTCGAGCGTTCGTTTGCGTGTATATCTTGTAAACACTTGGATACAGCTACCCTCATATAGTAGTCATATACTAGCTATTAATGACCGTCCGGTCTGTTTAAGTGTCTGGATGCCCCGTGGCCCCGGCCTATGTTCCCACGACAGTGATTTCGAGTCGTGACCGTCGGCAACGAAGATGGACAAACATCAACCAGGAAGACTTCCTGATGCAATTCTCTAGGCACCTTAATTCTCATTTGTGAACCTGACAACTATATGACAACGAAAACCACTTTGTTATTACCTTAGCAATCAATCACGGTTGTCGTTTAGTGTCAAGTGTAAGTTCGAGTATAAAACAGTCATGTATCTTACAAACTAACATATAGGGAACTTCAAGCAAGAATAAAATTAGAATGTTAAACATTCTGGAAATCAATAATTCGGCCGCTGACCCCACCTAGTGGGAAAAGGCGAAATGAAGAAGAAGAAGAAAAGAAACATGCAAGGTTTTGGACGACAACCCGCTAAAACAGATGTAATTAATAAATCATGTTTATTGCCTTTAAGTATAAGAACAATATGAAATTCCCTCAGCGTCTCCACAAAGCAAGCTAGCGCATAAACTATTTACTTCGTGACATATACTTTGTGGTATTGATTTGTGACGTACTCCCCAACTCTCTAAATATGGCCGTCATAAAGGTGGTCACTCGATCTTTGGAGCATATTAGGTGGCGCTAAAAATAGACGTGTGTCCTGTCAACGACGATTGTCGAGGCATGACGGCGTGACAATTTACGGTCGCGCTCACTCAATAATGACATCTATTGTGCTCGCATGGGTGTGTAGGTTTTCCTACCAGGACGTTTCTGCACCACACCCATCTGCGACACTCATACACGCTTCTTGCAAGATGCAAACGACGTAATTGTAATACGCCATAAAATTATTATCTCAAATGTCATATGAGTAGAACTTTGGCTCTACCGTGTAGACATTTCTAGATCAAGTAGGATGGTTTCGTTTATTTTAATACATTACCGCGTGCTACTACCAGGGCTGTAGTACGATTTTCTTAAATTTAAATTAAGCGCACTATTGCACTTCACGCTACATTAACGTACCTATCAATTTTAAACGCACAATTCGCTCGTTACTGTGGTGTGGTGTCGCATTGGAAGCTTAAGAACAACAGCATGCCTTCAAGGCATTTATGAAATTATTTATGTTTGTCAGTGGAAACATAAGAACATATATAGTACACTTTCGACAACAAACATTCCACATATTTATTAAATATTAAAACATTATATTAAATAATAAATAAAAAGCTCCCCCGTTCAACAACAGAGATTTCCAGTTTAACGAAACAATGTTGACATCCAGATATCCAGTGTCTAAACAGGTTAGGCCTATAACTAACACTGTGTAACATGACATGTATATGCTTACCAGTAGAAACCTAGGTCCATAGGTTTACTTGTGTGGATCACAATTTAGCATTCTAATTACACAGGGATGGGTATTTTCAAAATGCCACATTATATCAGTATCTTCGAATGTAAAGATCTGGTTTCTTGGTTCATGTTATAGATAAAATTTAATGAATTACCTCTCAAGAAACACTTTTGTTTTCCCGCATATTTCGGGTGTCTCTCACTGCCTTCTTCAGCGGATTTGAAGTCCCCGGTTGGGTCATATAAGATAGCTTTATTGCCATGTGTTCACATTGTAGTTACAATCAAACATTGGAATGTGTAATGATATTGGTCGTCGTACTACATGGTTGTGCCACAAGCTGTAGCATCACCGGCGGCAGTTCCTGACCAGTGTCTGTTTAAAGCCGGCCCCCTGTGTGAGTTGATAGCCTCTTTGATTTTCCTGCTGAGCCAGTTCTCTTCACTGTCTAGGACTTTTACACCCCCATTGCACACTGGTGGCCTGTGTTCAACTTGTGTTCGCTTACTGCTGACATCAATATCGTTAATTGGAGTTATGAGACGGAGAGATGTCGGAGACAAAGAAATAAGCGCGGAGGCGGTAATGTAAATTAAACAAACTGCTGTAGAGTGAGTTGACAAAGATATATTTTCAACAGCTTGAGGTAGACTAGAAGTAAAGGTTGGTTCTTATAAATCGTAGTATCCAATACTCAGGAATGCTCAAAGCGTTTTACACAATACTTCCTTGCAGACCTGTTCCACCGAGCACCGTGTCAACTTCTCTGGGAAACGGCAATTAATGCGCGAATAAGTATATCTAAATATCCACCACTATCTATAGCCAAGTAGGAGAAGATTTCAACTGATATAGTGCCTTACTCCCGAGTTCATCTTCATGTCATGATAAAAAGGCGAGTACAGGACGCATGGGATGACTCACCAGAAATCGCCACCTTCGCGGCTTCGGGCTTTCAAATAAATTCGTTGCTTTTGGCGATTTACAAGAGGCTCATTGAAAATCGTCAATACATGGGCACATTACAAAGGTGTAGGGGTCAGGGTAATCGGGGCACAGCGCAGACAAATTTCGAAGGTCTATAGCCCTTAGGGCATGCAAGCCTCGTCGCCTTCTGGATTCGCCTATATACGGGACGCACTGAGAAAGGTGATGTCTGCTGACAACTTGGTAAAGTTGGCGACACAAATCTGGTAACATCTAGGATCTGTTTTCAGGTAATTATCATAAGTATACTTTGCAAGTGCACTTATTTTATAGCGAAACGGCCCCCTAGTTTGGGGACATGATTTATATATCGACATATTATTGCTAAAGACAAATTAATTAAGTGTGTTGACAATCTCACGTACGTGGGAGCGCAAATGAATTTGACTAAAGTATTGGTGACATTAAACCCCCTGCTGGGTTGACAGGAGAACGGCGGCCTATATGTTTAGATCGAACATTCACTGAACCATGACAAATTGATCAACACTGGACTGACCTCCGTGACGTCATGATGCACATTCTACACGCACACAGGCCTGCGCCACTTGTTGACCCCTAGCTGTCCAGCCGTCAACATATGACTCAGACAAGATATATATGGAGTAAACAAGCCGAGGTATAATTCAAACAAGGCGTACAATCGTATCCAGCTCTGTATATTACGCAGATTTAGTAATAGTTGAAACACGACCTTCTGTTCTGGACAGGATATCAATGTATTCTAACACGTACGTTGCGTGAACACATGACTGGGCAAACTACTGGTGTTTTTGTGTAAAATAAAAAAGAGCCTAGTCCAACAAGAGCCTAATAATGCTGCACACCAAACTGAACGTGCACCATGTTTGTATTGTTATCATTTTAATTGTATTATGCAGAAAGATGGCCAATGTACCGCAGGCATGGAAGGAAACGTAATACTTTCATCACGTTCGTTGCCTGCCTACGATCGGTTGCCTTAAACGGCAGGATAAAACTACCAATCTTAATTAGGGCGCTGCAATGCTGCAAGTCTACACCACTATGTAGTAGTGTTGTGGCGCAGAGACTGTAGAGCTTCGAACTATTGGCTATGAGAACCCGAGTTCGAATCGTGGACTGCGGTAGTCATTATACAGTGCCCCAATTCACTCATCTGTTTGGACGAGAACCTGACTATATACAGTGGTGGATATTTATGTACGAATAGTCTTTGCGCATTAAGTACAGCGTGGCTGGATGCTTTCAGGAGAGACCGAGATGACATTCGAATGAAAAGGTCTGCCAGGGAGAAAATCATAAAGCCTCTGAGGATTGAAAAGAGCTTCACCTTTTAAAATTAGAATTCTAAAAATAGACGTCTACAATGTCTTGGGCATGTCCAGTAGATGTCCATTGACCGTACCTACCCAGAACATCATCTATGAGGAGTTGACGTGGGGGAAAACGCCGGGTAGGCAGCCCGAAACTATGGTGTAAATGTATGATCAAGATATATAATTTTCAAAGCTTACGGCATCGACCCCATGTTACCATCAATCAATCAATCTTACCTGACGAACCTGCTCGAGGCAAAATTCAACCCGCGTCATATCTCGAATCAAACGTTACACTCTGCTATCAATAAAACAGATTAAGTGTGTGTGTGTGTGTGTGTGTGTGTGTGTGTGTGTGTGTGTGTGTGTGTGTGTGGTGTGCGTGCGTGCGTGCGTGCGTGCGTGCGTGCGTGCGTGCGTGCGTGGTGCGTGCGTGTGTGTGTGTGTGTGTGTGTGTGTGTGTGTGTGTTTGTACATGTTTGTATAATATAATTGCAACAATTTATAACTTATATATATTAATACATATACGTCATTTTTAAGTATTGAACGTGCAAACATTAAAGACTAATTACTTCAGAAGGGAAGAAAATGTGGTCGACACATCCGGTTGTACGGAGGTTTGTCATCCCCTCTCTCACCGAATCACAGCTTTCTGTGGTGGACGTGTATATGAGTATACAACTCAATTACGTTGTCTGTATCATTTCGTCGTGACTTCCCGCCCGTAGGCTATACGAAATGGTCGGCATAGCTCCTTGTCGGCACCTCTAACTCTGTAACTCGTTCAAGGATATGTCTGAGCAATTTATGTCCGTTATTTCACAATAGGCTGCTGCTGTTCCAGTTGAGAACTCAAGCGTGACGCCATAGATTCGTGCTGTGATGGTTCTTGTTTTACGACCATCGGTGGTCTACGCCAACGCAATGGTCAGACTAACACATTCGTGTGCATTGTTTACAGGAAGCAACTGGGGTTTTTTTGCGAATGCAAAAAGGGATGTCGTTATGTTATCCATTAATCTTGATTACGACAGTACCTGTATTACTTAAATATTTAAAATAACAACGACGACGACGACTACAACGACGACAACAATATTATTATTATTATTATTATTATTATTATTATTATTATTATTATTATTATTATTATTATTATTATTATTATTATTATTATTATTAGTATTATAGTAGTTAGTAGTAGTAGTAGTAGTAGTAGTAGTAGTAGTAGTAGTAGTAGTAGTAGTAGTAGTAGTAGTAGTAGTAGTAGTAGTAGTAGTAGTAGTAGTAGTAGTAGTCAGTAGTAGTAGTCAGTGTAGTAGTAGTAGTAGCATAGTAGTCAGCTTTAGTCAGTACCAGTTTGCAGTTAGTCAGTAGCAGTAGCAGTAGCAGTAGCAGTAGCAGTAGCAGTAGCAGTAGCAGTAGCAGTAGCAGTAGCAGTAGCAGTAGCAGTAGCAGTAGCAGTAGCCGTAGCAGTAGTAGTAGTACTAGTAGTAGTAGTAGTAGTAGTAATCATGTTATAACACTGTCCAATTTGTGGCTACGGCGCCGTTCACGGGTCGTACAAACGCATAAATCTACAGAGCTTCACATTAACTCAGGTAGCACTATGCGATGTACAATTTATCGTCCGCGAACCACCGGCTTAATTCCTTGTTCAGACTTTTCATCTGGAGTATCTTGTTTTCGGTAGCAATCTTGCTAAGTGTAGTTAACTTGGCCTATGCCCTTTAAAAATTTCCTATGTACAGCATGTTGAACCCTACTGTATATTAGCATAAAAAGTAGGTGATTGATTTTAAACCATTGCGACTCCCTCCCTGGCTCACACCGTCACATTCCAGACACGCTTCGGAGTCAAGGGTGAAGTTGACGTTTATTCTGTCTTCTTTTTACATTCAAGATTCAAAGGACTTTATTGTTCGTTTTGAACATTACAATAAAACAGATTTTCTTTTCTTCGGGTACACGTTAAATTGCCAGTATTGTGAGTAGTGATCCAGATGTAGTTCATAAGATACATTAAAGTAATAATAATCATCATCGGCATTAAGATTTGTAAAAATTATTAAATAAAGGTATATAAAATAGTAAAATAAATAGGAAGAGTAAATAATAGATAAATAAGCAAGAAATACCAAAATACAATAACAGTAATGACAACAGTATTAAACACTGGTAAATAAATAAGATTAAATAAATAAATACTAGTAAATATAATAAATAATAGATAAATAAATAAGTAATTCATAACACAACACAATTTATTTCACATGAATTCTGTTGTATACAGTACATTGAAATTGGCATTCAGATTAAAAATGGCAGATGGTATTTTAAAGATGTCTAATAAAGGTTCCTTTTAGCTGATGGAACCTTTAGAAGTCTTCCTGGTGGAAGTTTCTGAAAAAGCTGCTTTATAATTTCCTTTCAGCGACCTTGCACGGATAATACATACATTTGCTGTTTACTTCCTTAAAATAAATAAATATCAGTACGCGCCATGTTAAATGCTGACTTGAGACATCTCATATGACACTTAAACAGGAAGCTTATTTCAACAGGTTCCAATACCCCTGTACAACACAACGGACGTTGGACTATTTATGTTCTCGCCTAAGCTGTATCTAGTCCGTAGGAATCGCGGTACTATTCACCATTATGACACCAGTCACTACGTACCATTTGTGTGAACATTCACTGTGCAATAACTGCGCTATAATTGCTCATTTCCACTATTACACCAGATCCATGGCCAAGCACTCTTTTATACAGCGCGGTGAACTGAAGGTATGTAAAATGAACGAGATTACTTTACTTGTGAACCGGCACCAAACCGATTCGAACCAGGATATTCTGGCTTGAGAGTCAGACGTTCTAACCCCTATGTTATCGCGCCTAACAGTTCAGTGAACACCTCAAACGAAATGCACCACACATTCTACACTACGTTAGGTATCCTCTATGGCCGCACAAACACCATCGCATTGCACTAACTACACCCCTCATCAAGATGGCGATTGTGGTAGACCTGCACTGATTCTTTCGGGTTGCATATGTCGTACGTACGTAACCCCTGCACGGCCAATAACGATGAGCGTACGACGTTTTTTCTTCCGATATCTCGGTATGATGACACACCACAGAGGTCATGACAAGCCAGTACTTGGAGACAGTTACAATATAGATAGATAGGGAAGTGTCGTCGATAAGGAGGAACGGAGGAGACGAAGACCAAAAAAGGAGAAGACAACGAAGAGGAAGAAGAAAGGGGACACAGCTATTTGGGGTGTTTCATTTCGCGAAAGTCTTCATTTGCGGTTAGAAACGCGGCATGAGCAGTCACCATAAAACAGGATCTTTATTTATTTTGAGCGATACTTTTTATGAGCCTCTATAAAGATCAGCCTACCAGAACGCAAGATCACGTGATGTTGAGTGAGTCTCGATACGGTTCGTGTTTACGACATTTTCTTCCATGATTAATGACACGTGCCACGGAAATTGCTCTGGGATAGTCCCCCTTTTACGCTGTTTTAAACTGTTACCGTTTCTGAGCGGGTGACTGATAGATGTGTCATGGATTCAAAGACACCACAGTCAGCGTAGCGTGTCTGCCTTGTCGATTGTGTTGTACGGCCAACGAACAGCGCACGTGGTCTGACAGGCCAGGAGAACTGAAGCGTGACGCGGCGGCGTAGATGCAACGAAGAAGTGGAAATGTGGCCGCCATAGATTCGTGCTGGCCTGATTCTTGTTTTACTAAACATCGGTGGTCTACGCCAGCGCAATGGTTAGAATGTTTATTGTTTCCAACGAAGCAACTGTTGGGAGATTGCACAAAGTAACGCCGTTATGCACTAATCCTAATAATGGCAGTATAATAACTTTTATTACTTAAATATTTAAAATAACAATAACAAATGCAACAACGACGACAATATAAATAGTAATAGTAGTAGTAATAACATGTTGTCCTTGATAATTCACTAGCTTGACTTTAGTGCGGGCAGTTGAAAACGGGCCATTGGCGTAGGCCTATATGTACCTACTATTTACATCATGCCCATCGTAAACTACACTCGCCTCCACTTGCCATAAAGAGCGACACAAACATATTCTAATTCAGGAACAATGTTCTCACGTCCCTTCACGGATGACTTACGGACACTCAAGATAGTTTGGATAAACTGGGCCACGTAGACTAGAGAAACATACTTACTCTAACTTATATGAAACAATTAAATGAGAATGCAAAATAATAATACTATAATAACAGTTAAATAGTAGGAAGGTATAAATAATGATGATTTAAAATCATGTAATGCCGATCGCTGAAGCGAAGTGCTGTGTTCGGACAACGGCGCAATATCGATGGAAAGATTATGCTAGAGATGTATGCTTCCTTGTCGTCTAAAGTTAGTGATCAACGGACAAGTTTAACGGTGTGGTATTAAATGCTGGCAGGACAAGTGCCTTTCGCAAGCTACCCGGTGCAACGATCACAGCGACTTGTTCAGACTATTAAACGTTTCGTATTTGTATTCAACAAACTGCACACAATGCATGACACACTACACATCTGGACAAAACGTGACGGGACTCAAGACGGAGAAACGAACCGAGGAAACTGGTCTAACCGCAATGTTGTTTGAGCGAATGTTCTATAAACGAATGCAGCTAGTAGAGTTTATGTCAACCACGCCCATTCGCTACCTAATTTCCTAGTGTCGTTTGTGGCAGTATTAATTATTTGAATGACGCATCGTAGTCTAGTGACAAAAACACATTTAGAAAAGGACGGACACAGGTATGACTTATAAATGTCTGACCATGTCTGTTATATAAACATTGATAAAAACCGGGGTAACGCTCGAGTAGACTAACCTTTTTTATGGGACAGACGCTCCCCAGTAATTTCGTAGTTGACTCCATAACATGCAGAATATTCACCTTTTTCCTCCAACAATGACGACAAACAGAGCACGCTAGAAAATCTTAATTCATTCTCCTTTCGAAGGAATACTAGATCGTCCATATTTTGTATAATATGTATGTAGATATCATGTATAATTGTATATATATATATATATATATATATATATATATATATATATATATATATATATATATATATATATATATACACACACACATGGTATCTACATACATATTATACAAAATATGGACGATCTCATCCAGAAAGCAACGTTAATATTATCGATGACAGAAAAGACAATGAAGACAGTAAGCTCTCGACATACTTTAGCCATATTATTACATATTTTTAATCTTAGTCCCTCAGTTTTTATCAACATTATCAACAGTAGAAAACCAGTGGCGAATGTTGGAGGACACGTACCTGGCTACTTAATTTTAATAGAATACTTATTTATCGACTAGTATCTTTCAGACATCTTGTCGCGAATCTTGTGGCGAGCTCACTCCTTCGCCTCTCCCACAGACATAATTTTCCTTCAAAACTGATCTTTGACATTCCTTTAATATACGGCAGCCTTCTGAACTTTTCAACGCAGCTTAGTAATCTTTTGGAAACATGTATACACATTACGATCTTCATTACTAAGCAGCTTGGAGTAGTTCAACACAACGTGATCATTACTTTGCCCATAGCTATAAGATAACTTTTATTTTTCACGTTTTTTGAATGTTGCTAATCTCGAAGGGAGCTCGCGACCGGAAGTCACCTCGTGCGTTGTCGTATGTCTGTGACGTCAGAGATTAACTACGGATTTCCGTTGTGACACACAAACAAACTACAACTCGCGTCTTTCACCTACGTCATAATGGAATAATGTTCTTGTCTTGGAGAATCTGATGACTTCATTTTGTCATGACCGGAACTGCTGATGCGGAAAATACACTAATTACTGTACGATTGCCACAGGCATTGAATGAATACTGCTGTTCTGTTGTGGTTTTGTGGTCACGGTTGGTTGAACAACGGCGATATCTCAGACTGGTCACTTAATTGTTATGTTCTTCTGACGTATGATTACAGTTGGTTCCTCGACAGGTGTAGCTCAACGTGAATGAGGTTATTTTTATTTAACATGTATACTATTTGAGTAACTACTGTGACATCCTCGGTTGGGTCAACACAAACTGCCTAGACCGCTACCATTGAAGATTCTATTTCAGCTGCATTCTATATTTGGTCTAACTTACATAAATTAAAAGTTCGTCAGATGAGTTCAACAAAACGACGTAATGGTTCTAACATGTCATAGTGGAAACTATGTGGTTTGGTTTTTGTAATCAGTAATACATCAATCCCCAAACTAGTCCAAAATGAAGGCGTTCTAGTTCATCAAGCAAAGTAACAAGAGTTTTGTCTTCCTAAACACCGCGAGACATAGACTAGTAAAGAAGCAACATAACAGTTGATGCTATCATATTTATTATTGCATTTACAAGGCTTTTAGTCGACATTGTTTCATTGCAACAAACCGAAAATCGGCAATTTCCGTTTATGAGGCTGCGTGAGGGTTATTGGCTTCCGCCCACATCACGACTGTCGTATCAGATCGGCGAATTCAATCAATACAACCGCAATAATAAACTTGTCAATTCAACAGTTTATTTATTTTACGTGACATTATAGGGGCCTATGTCCGTAGCGACCCGCTGGTTATACATTTATAGCAACTATCGGATTTCGATCATTTGTATTATTTCGGATTACAAGCGCTGCCAGTGTGGGAAGAAACGTTATCGTCTCATTGTTAATGATTGTTAAACCGTAATTATCCAATGCATACTGAATCAGTTATCCAGTTCGTAGGAGCAGGGGTTCTAAATACAACTTACGAAACCGCTAACATTGGGGGATGTTTGTTGACACACTACAGTAAGTGTTTTGTGTTTTTGCTGTCAACCGGAAAATAACTAAAACTTTACTTATTGACGTTAGCTGCTTCCCACGCACCTTATTGCAACGTGAGCCCACATACATATGATCCTGTGACCTCTGTGCTAATAATTATCACCATTGATTGAAGTTGGGCAACGGAACAGGCTACCTCGCTTTGAAAATACGTTTATTCTACCCGCATAACACGAACAACGGAACAGTTATAAATGAAAGTTATTGAGTTCACTATTCGCATTAACAACGACAGCAATTGTATCGATCAGTAAAGTTTATTAACATATTATGCAATGATATTATTATGCGCCAGTTATATCATAGCTGTAATGGTCGCGTCATAGCTCAATTCAATTCGTAGTCCTCTGTCTCGTCACTGGTACACCGGTTACCATGACGACACGAGCGATTCGGACAACGTTTCTCGTTCTCATACCGGACGAGTGGTTCTGTCATGAATAATAAACACAAATAAACACTAATGTTGTAAAGCGCCATATATCCGGGACCAGCCCATTTATAGCAAAAGCGCGTGCAGTCTTTGTCTTGAGTAAAAACATGTTAAATTATGACTACTAAAGATGTCTCTGTTGCAATGGAGATCAGCGCCGAGCCAAGAGACGCGACAGTTCCGTGAATCCACACTCGGTGGAGAACTGGAACAGAGAGATGACACGTGACCCACTCCGGGCATAGGCTAGCGGCTTGGCCATTTGAGCTTCTGGGTCGAAGAGCGAGAGCGGGAGACTGAAGTGACTCTCGGCTCCCCTCAGTTTGGCCACGGTCAGCGTCTGCTGGACGTCGGCCCCGTAGCGTATGACGTCACACGCCAGATCGGTCCAACCGCTGCGCGCCGCGATCCACAATGGCGTCCAGCCGCTGGCCGTCGCGCTGTTCACCTTGGCGCCATGTTTGCGGAGCAGATAGAAGAGCGACTTTTGGTTGCCGCCTTTCGCGGCGCAGTGCAACGGCTGCCATCCAGTGGCGTCGGTGATGTTTGCGCTGACGCCGCCTTCCTCGATCAACCATTTGACGACGCCATGTTTGTTGAACTCGGCCGCGACGTGGATCAGCATTTGACCGTCGTTGTCCCGCAACGACACGTGACCTCTGTTGTCTTCCAGCAGCTTGACGACGACGGCTTCGTTATCGCATGTTCTCGTCATGAGGAACGCGACGAGAACAAAGTCCCGCCGGTTCAGCGAGATCGGCTTCGATGACGACCACACGAGGGACTCGATCAGGTCTTCCGCGTTCTCCTTCGCGGAATGCGAATGCAGTAGACTGTCGGTGGAGATGGCGTATTTCAGCGGAGTCAATCCTTTCCGGTCTTCCGCGCCGACGTCGGCTCCTGCGGACAGGAGAAGCTCCACGGCCTTCCGACCCGCCCTGCGAACAGCGAAGTGAAGCGCCGTTCTTCCCCATGCATCGGTCAGATCGACCGTGGCTCCAGCGTCGAGCAGCAGTCGCAAGATCGTCGGCGCGTTCTGCTCGGCCGCGTATATCAACGCCGTCTTCCCGATCGCGTCCACTTTATCGACGCCCACCTGGCGACTGGCGATCACATCTCTAACGATCGCGTCCTTGCCGTTCATCGCTGCCAGGTGCAGAAACGTGCGCCTGTTGTTGTCTGTCGTGTCCAGACAAGACATGTCGGACAACAAAGCCAATGACGTCGTCTTGCTGGGACATTTAACGATGTATTCCTGCAAGCAGGCTGCGTCT
>JAODUO010001391.1:0-10000 GCA_025642075.2 Ridgeia piscesae | reverse complement strand
TATATGAATGTAATTACTGTAATGACAGATTACGCGGTTGAACGAATTTCGTGCCTGGTCGCATGTCGTAAGCGGAAAATCTCCTCTGCGATCAAGACATATTCGTCACGACATATCACCTCTATCAGTGGTGGAACGGATATCTGAAACTTTCGCCACAGCAACTGCTTTTGTTCTAAGTAAAGTAGGCCTATTACAGTAAAGGTTCACTCCAAATTGTGCATTTGTTGTGGCTAGTTACTTACTGAGGCCACTTAACATAGTGATCTGATGGTTCTTTATTTTGTGTCTGCCATGACGTCAGCAAGACAGGTCTCACTGAGACAGGCGGCTCTCGCGGTGATGCAAATCGAACACACATTAGATGTATACAACATTCTAAACACATGGCAGTATGAAATTGGAGTTATACTAGTTTTCTACGAAAGGCCGCATAAATTTAAAAACCCTGCTTCTCACTTCCGAATACATAAACAGTTAACTAGTTTAAAAAAAAATATATTAATTATGTTGTGTGTTGTTTATCATAGCTGGTTTATTCGACAACTGAGCAAGAGGTGATGGAATCTCCCTCTACTTCGCAAGGGTGCATAAATGTACGGAAGTGACAAACACACACCTAGGATCGACAGACAAGCGCAGTAGTGCGAACAATGTTTTAAAAAAAAAATAACAATACTGTGTTTTCTTATATGGCGCCGTATTCGCCTAAACTTATACTGCGCATTGTGATTATTACTCCTATTTGTGTTTGCATCAGCTAACGCAAAGCCCGTATAGATTGTTTCTTATATTGTGGTCATTGGCATAACAAGAAGGTATTTTTATGTCCATGGATAATTTCTTTTCTTCTGCCATAGAGACCGAATGTCTTCCAAACGACAACGTGGGATTAACGAAATTGCGCTGTACTCTAATCTCAACCCATTGTTTGGTGCTCTGGCCATCAGATTACCGTGCACCAATGCTTACATTCAAAAACTTCAGAGCGCAGTATATCGTTGCCTTCAAATATTATTAGGGCACGGTACCTTTCTGCCTACACATTGTTAGAGCACAATATATGCAGTGTAGCTTTCGAACTGTTAATATACATTGTATTGCCTATTGTCTACGGGTTAGAACATGATATTTTGTTGCATTCGCCTCGTTAGAGTATCACATCTATTGTTGTCTAGCATTATACCTGGAGAACAGTGCATTATTATAATTTAATTGACAGAACACATTATATTCTTGCCTACACGCTGTAGAGCACAGAATACTGTTGTCTTCAAATTGTTACAATTAACTTAAGTCACGTTATTGTCGTGCCAGTGGAGGGTTAGAGACTTAGAGACCAACACAGTGTTGTCTTCAATCTGTTAGAGCACAATATAATTATTAGAGCACATTGACTCGGAGTGTCACGACATTAAACGTTCGTGTCATTCGGTCACGCTCTGTTGGCTACGCACAAGACAGTCGACACAGCTAGTGCACCATGCACTTTGTGGCTTGTTCGACAACCGGCACTTAACCTACACGAGAGCCGATGACGCACCCAGCAGTCATACGCCAATGAACAATGGACTATTCAATCAGTGGAAAGGGACTGTCCCTGTGTTATCCGAGACACAAGAATTGCCGTGATTGGAACATTAGGCCTTAATTGTAAAACAACTGCTATGGCGATATTTCAGAATCACTTGAACTCGCATCCAGACACGCTGACCTTTAACGGGTTAATAAAAAGTGACACGTAAACAACTGTTTTTTATTCTGTCGACGGGCTACGCGGCGTTTGACTTTTTTATTTAAAATGTTTGCACATATATCCAACTTTTACCCCGCGTTGTTCCTTTCACTGGTGGTGTGCGAAAGTGGGTACACCAATCGACCAATTCCAGTCTTTCGATGATACGTCCCCGCTTGATTTGTCATTTTCCAACACTGTCGGCTGTTCATTTCTTCCTAGCCACGTGTTCTCGTTGTGTCGCTGACTACTGAGCAAAAACTACTTTGACTGAGGATGACAGGCAATTTTGGTTATCAACTGTGTCTTTTGTGTGACATTCGGCTGATCAGATACGCCCGAGTGCATCAACAAAGGCGCGTGTGGTCGCACAGGGGTTATTGCACGGCCGTTTCACCAAATGAACCACTGGTTACCGCAGTCGTTATCTTGAACAGAGTTAAGGTAGTTCGATACGAGAATGGTTTCCGCCACTATGGAGGGCATTTAGTGCCATGTATATTGTGTGGTGTATTACCTTACTGTCATGCTCACTGGTGTGTAGTGTTGTTTTGAGAACAGTATTGGTTCCTTCTCGGGGTGACAGTGATTATGTGGCGGTGACACGTTCTAGGAGCGGTGCGTTTCATTTCTCACCTGTGTGTCTGTGTCTGTGTGTGAGTGTGTGTGCGTGCGAGCATCTGTTTGTTATCTGTATGGCTGTGTATATGCGTGTGTTAAGTTTTCTTCCGCCAGTTACGTTGCAAAAGTAGGTACTCCGCCGTAGGTACTTCACTCAAGATTTACACACAGGGTTTACTACCTAGGACTTTTCCACAGGAATATGTATCCGCAAGGCGGTTTGACGTCAATGTTTTCCTTCACTTAGATGAGCGACCAATCAAGGTTAACGAGCCCCATCTACCCACAGCCAAGGCGTTTCACGTAATTCACGTTGGGAAAACCGCCCGACGTCAAAGCACGTGACCGGTATGAACATGTCATCTATAACCGGAAATGATTTTCTGTGACTGTGTTTATGTCGCGCCGACCGCAGGATGACCATTTTGCTGGTGTGAATAAATGGGAATTTCCGACACATCACAGCGTGATGTTATTCCGCTGTTTAAACAGTTACACAGGTCTTGAAAAGCCGCCGTCGTCTATATGTGGCGCAAAGTCACGACGAAGAAATGACTCATACGCTACTACATAGGCAGTGACATATGGGGGGGGTGGAGGGTGGGGGTAAACGTTAACCAGGGTTTCTTCTCTCTCACATTGTGGTCCAGGATAACAAAAACAATGGAATGACAGTGTCAACTGAAATAATACACAGAAGTTCAAGTCGTCGTTAAAATTGGAATTGCAACGACAGAGTAAATGTTGGGCTACCCGGCTAATTTATTTAGTCCGTATATTAAAATGCGGGCACGCGCGCGCACACACACACACTCACACACGGTAGGCTAGACAGATATCATTGTGTTTGTGTGATAGGAATGTCTTCATCCACAGAACTTCGTGGTGACAATGCCATCTAGCGAAGCATCTACAGATAATCCTTGATTTCATGCCGCCGAAATAAAGGCTTCCCAACCTACGGTGCACGCCCTTAATTAGCCATTCTTCAACTGTTTACTTATAATGATAATTCACTATCCTACAGTTGTCGTGGACAGATACAAAAGTTAACAATATACACCGAGAAATTAATATGAACAAATTCATATTATGTCTATATTCTGACTTGTCAAAGATAATTATAACGAATCTTAATGTTACGACTGGATGTTACAATTCACGCGACATGTAGGTTTACACCAGTTGTATAATGTAGGCCTATACCACGATTTTACAGTAAAACAGCTTAATTGCTACGCGGCTAAGTTGAAGTTTCATGTAATAAACTATCTTGAACAGTTCGACCAATGTTTGTAATGCTGGATAATTAATTACTCGGCAAAGTCTACACTAGTTCTATGATATCTAAGTTGAGGGTATATTTATGAAAACCGATTTAGTAATTGCACTAGGCCTTTACACATTTACCCTCTGTGGCATATATGAAAGTCTGTTCCATCGCAGTGATGTTTGTGCAACAGATTTAATAATCTTGTGTGCTAGGCGCACTGATTACATAATACCTATAGGCATATGTCCTAAACATAATCCTTTCACGGGTCAGCTGAAGTTTATGTTTCGTGGATGATATTATGTTTCATATAGTACTATACTATGTCATGCCGGAGTAGAAATTCACATTATGTAATAACTATTTACCGTTATAGGTAAGTGTCGACAGTTTGACGGAGGTCATTCGCGTAACTGATTGTGACGTAAGCATCCAGCGGCACTGAATACAGTTATCACTAGACTGGTGCGTATGCCTAAATCACAATAAAATGTATGCGCGTAACCACCATCAAGATAAGCCCACGCCAACATTGTTGATACCGATTGCATACCATGCACGACGATTACATTGCTATACTATTTGATATCTAGATCATACATTCCTGCATAAAGCCTAAAGGTGTCATCTTAGGTGGTTTCCTGCAAACAGCCCAAACTTGGGCTAACGCAGGAGTTGTCCTTCTCCGGAACTAGTGAGCCCACTACAGGTTACATATTTACCCCCGGTGTGGGATCTTTTTGTGGTAATCTTTTACGTCCCATAGACACCAGACAGAAGGGACCACCGGCTTTTAGTGTCTCTTCCGAAAGATACAGGCAACTGTGGGGTGAACGAAATTGCCGAAGTTTCGAAACGGCGGTAGGTGGGATTGAACGTCGATTGACAATCCGGCGCTCTACCGCGCGACCACCGCTCCCCTTTGTCATTTAAAAATTACCTTATGATATTTGTCGTAAAGACATTCTTCAGGGGTCAAAATTCTTAAACTCTTATGTCAATGCATGTGTACACTGTACAACACACGCATTCATGCAAGACATTCAAGACTTTCGGCGACCTGTGCGAACCCTGGGTGATATTTATTAAACGAACCGCTTGTTTACATCCATTTTAAGACTTGGTGGAGCTTTTTCTAGCTAATAGGTCACGTGATGGATACATCAACTATTGGGAAAATGGCTGCATGATCACGTGCTTTTCGTCGTATATTTGGTTGAAATTGTGGTATCAGAAGATTATCTTACTGGAAAAAAGAGAAAGTTGTTGAAGTGTCAAATGTATGCAGTAATGTTTGCTCTAGATGTAATGTCGCAGTAGTAGCGTCATTCACACATTTAACCATTATCAACACTGTTGACAAAGGCAAAGTTTGACGGAGGTCCGGCACATAATCAAATCAAGCCCTATAAAACGTCGACAAATACTTGCATGTTCAGAAAGACGATGGTCGGTTAGAAAGTGAGATTCACGTCCACCTAAGTGGGATAACCAAACGATATGTCTACAGCTGGCGTGAGTGGAGACGTCTGTTACGTCAGCGGCATCGTAATAAACCAAGCAGGGGCCAGTTTTTACGGCGCGCGTTTCCTGCCAGTTTAAGTTACATTTCACCACTTGTTATGTCATCCGTGGCGTCACTCACATAAAACACTGACAGTTTGGCCCCCGTGTCTAGCAGGAAGACGAACATACAGAATATGCAAATTCGATTATAATCACATATGGAATTCTTTAATACCTACTTACATCCAACCTTGAAGAAAATATAATTCTATGCTTGACCAATCACCACTCAATTATCCCTACGGCACGAGAAAGGCACTCAGGAAAAGCAATCAATAGCAAACGCAGTATAACAATCGTTGTGTACAGTGGTGCCATCTGGCGAACGGATCATAAATCAACTGAAAGAGACACCCGTACGAACAATTTGCAAGTACAGCCGTAAATAACATAGAATAATTGTTGTCATGCTTTCTGAATCACATCGGCGACTGGTATATTAATGTGCATTTATTTTAAAATATAGGAACGGTGGCTGTAAGTGTTCATTGACACAGCCACTGCGTCCAGTTGACTTGGCCTAACTCAAAAGCTTCTGTCACACGCAGTACACCATGTATGAGCTTTGCCAGGCTTGTACATCATTGTGGTCTTGAATGCTGCACTGCCGTGATGTTGCCTGACGACTACTTATCACACCCGGAAGAAACGAGGCTTGTCAATCGCTGGTTTATGATCCCGGAGCAGGTGCAACAATATGGCCTGTAACACACGTCCAGCAGTCGTCAACACATACTGTGTGATCTCAACTTACACGTGACTTTCACAGCAAATGTCATAATTAAGGCAACTCTTTGGAAATGTTAATGTTGTTATAACGTATGTAAGAATACAAGGATCTTGGACTTCAAACCATGTCACCAATGAGATTGTGAACCAGATGACTGAAACTCCCACAGGGCCTTATGAGAAACTGCTGACAACAGAGACTCGAAGCAAATAAGGAAATTCCAAGACTGTTCTCCACTGGTACAGTCGTCTAACAAGATAGGGTGGCCAAGACTGTACAGTCGTCTAACAAGATAGGGTGGCCAAGACTGTACAGTCGTCTAACAAGACAGGGTGGCCAAGACAGTCGTCTAACAAGACAGGGTGGCCAAGACAGTCGTCTAACAAGACAGGGTGGCCAAGACAGTCGTCTAACAAGACAGGGTGGCCAAGACAGTCGTCTAACAAGATAGGGTGGCCAAGACAGTCGTCTAACAAGATAGGGTGGCCAAGACAGTCGTTTAACAAGATAGGGTGGCCAAGACAGTCGTCTAACAAGACAGGGTGGCCAAGACAGTCGTCTAACAAGACAGGGTGGCCAAGACAGTCGTCTAACAAGATAGGGTGGCCAAGACAGTCGTCTAACAAGATAGGGTGGCCAAGACAGTCGTCTAACAAGATAGGGTGGCCAAGACAGTCGTCTAACAAGATAGGGTGGCCAAGACAGTCGTTAACAAGACAGGGTGGCCAAGACAGTCGTTCTAACAAGACAGGGTGGCCAAGACAGTCGTCTAACAAGATAGGGTGGCCAAGACAGTCGTCTAACAAGATAGGGTGGCCAAGACAGTCGTCTAACAAGATAGGGTGGCCAAGACAGTCGTCTAACAAGACAGGGTGGCCAAGACAGTCGTCTAACAAGACAGGGTGGCCAAGACAGTCGTCTAACAAGATAGGGTGGCCAAGACAGTCGTCTAACAAGACAGGTTGGCCAAGACAGTCGTCTAACAAGACAGGGTGGCCAAGACTGTACTCCAAGGAACAGTGGAAGGGAGAAGATGATCAGTTAGACATACGAAGAAAAGGGCAGACAACATCCAAGAACGAATCAAAGCCATTGCCAGAAACAAGCAGAGCTATCCCACAATGCATCACGGGTGCCCCATGGCCTTCGGTAAACATTTGCAGTGCTGTTCAGCAAATTTAGATGTTAGATATATGATACATACTGTATAAAAAGCAGCCAAAACAGTAATTAAATATCTATATAAATTACATAAAATGACCAACTGAAAGATAATAGTTCATCGACACAAGAGACGAACTGGTTACCATGACGGTCCACTTCCTGTTCTCTGCCTCGTCCCACACGAGAGAGCGGTCAGTGTCATAGAAGACGTCGTCGTCCACCTCATACGGCTTTTCGCGGGAGACAATGCATGAATGTCCACTGGTCACTTGCATTCTTCATCATCTATAACGGGGAAGACAGTGACTATCTTACTAATATAAATAATACTAAAATCTCGACAAACATGTGCAATAGATATCCATATTGTAACTCCATAACATTCATCTGTGTCATGCTACACAAATAAACTGTCAGATAAGTTTGTTTTAGTTAAATACTTACAGTTTGCAAATGTCGCTAACATCATGAACTATTCCAGTGGCTAACAATCAACGAAAAATATGTTGCCCATATGACGTGACTTCTTTGGGAAGTCATTGTCAATTCTCATAAGTCATATAAGGTGTGAATTTGCCTAAAGTTTGAAGGGTTCGAATCCGAGTTTTCTCAATTGGCTGTCTCATACTCTAGTTACTGTTCTGAATCATTGCTTTGCTTTATTTTCCACCCACTGCCAACAACTTTTTGTTTCTTGGCTTTCATCTGATAGTTCTCAACATTCGGTACATTACGCTACGCACATTGTTTCTCTTTCTACTGTATTCAACCCACAATATCATTAGCCTTATATGTCTGTGAAATGTCAGAAACATACCAGAAAGATGTCGTATCCTTATACAAATTATGGTACCAACCTTATCGTGCATTATTTTTACTCAATAAAGGATATGAGAACATTGCAAAGTCTGCTGAACTATGATCTTCCCTGTGCCATGATCTGTAATTGTAACTGAAATGTCACACAAATTGTTTTATAGATTTCGGCTTTGACATCGGTGCTGATTAATTTACAATCGCCATTAGTGGGTGCTGATTACTAAAACTAAAAACAGGGGCATGAGCTTTCGCTTTAATGACAGACAGGCTTATTGCCAAGTTACTATTTTCCATTTCTCACCCACCTTCCTCGTGACCTGGTACCCAGTGAAATCCTTCAGTCGTCGTTCCTTCTCTTCCTCCTGTCCCATGCTCACCCACGTATCCGTGACAACCACGTGGGCCCTCTGAACTGCCTCTATTGGATCGTTTGTGAACTTCACTTCCGTTCCATGCTGCAATGGACATGTGTCGTACACTTGTAGGTTACTCTGAATGATGTCTTTGCAACCTGCTGGATTTTTTCAGACATTATTTACATTTTTATGCACTTAAAAAGGTAATTTTGTGCACTTTTTGTTAAATATAATCTTTTCTCGGCTGAAATAACTTTTAATTAATTAAACAACGAGTTGTAAATGATGAAAACTAGTTCAACCTGAGAATGCTATGCATTAATTGGCTGGCTTAAAACAGTTGGTACAAAAGGAGTGATTCCCTGGTTGTTTAACGGCTACCTGTTAATCAGAGACCGACTCTCATCTTAATGCGATGTTCATAAAACACAACTATGCTGAAGGCATACTGCCCAGCACACAGATTCAGCGGTGACTTATAGTTACTTTACCCTCATTAGCCAGATTTAGCTTAGTCACATCAGTGTGAAATGTCATCAGTGTCTTCTGTGATTGATCTGAGTTAAATATAAATCTACATCATAATATTTATGTTCTTGTACAGTCTGCAGATCCAAATATTATAACTGCCTGGCAGTAAGACTTTACAATAGTGATTTTGCATGCATAGCAGTTTGCACTGTTTCAAAGTGCTTTTCATGTACAGCTGTAACTGGCAGACTGATACCTGCAGGGCCAGTTTCACTGCGTGATCCACCACACCGCTGTCGCATTCATAGCCCTGGAATATGGAACATATAAACACACAAACACAGACACACACACACAGACACACAACACAAACACAACACACACACACACACACACACACACACACACACACACACACACACACACACACACACACACAAACAAAATGAACACACTTTCTTTGGGCAACTGACTTTAAAATGACTTCACAAAACACATACGTCTATGACCTTTACTTCTCATGGTATAAATGTATATACATTTGAGACCAGACATGATATGTTTGGTATATAACATGGTTCTCAGTTCGTGGGATTGTTTTCAGATCATGTTACTGTTGGTCCCATCTAGTTACGTGGAGAGACAGACCCACTGAGGATGACTTGAACACCCGCAGTGTCCATCCTCCAGTACCTCACACCACTAGGTTGACAACTTGACATGACAATAATGTTTAAAGAGAAGACCTTTACTTGATTAGAGCCTCATATAATTCAAGCAGCTGCTACATAATATATCTAGACTAGTCAGCTACCAGAGCAGTTACAAGAGGCGAAAACAAACCAGGAAACTGCGACATTATGATATGCAATTATTTAAAAAATTACAATTATTTCACACATTTGGAAAAAATAAAACGATAATGATGACCTCGCACAAACTAATGAAGAGACACAAAGTTAAATTTGCATCAGTGACACTTCCAAACATTGTGCTCTAATGACTACACTTGAGTCTGTGTTCACCCACATACACTATGCATTGTGCATTACATTTCGGACAGTGTAGGAGGGCAACAAATAGGTACACCCCATCAGATGTAATCTACTTACAGTAGGAGTAGCAACAGACAGGTTCACACCCATCTTTGGACACCCCATCAGATGTAATCTACTTACAGTAGGAGTAGCAACAGACAGGTTCACACCCATCTTTGGACACCCCATCAGATGTAATCTACTTACAGTAGGAGTAGCAACAGACAG
>JAODUO010001390.1:132500-134158 GCA_025642075.2 Ridgeia piscesae | reverse complement strand
TCATATCTCATTTAAAAAACTTGAAGTTAGCACAACGAATATAATTATCGGAAGCTGTAAACACAGCAGCAACATGTGTACGTTTAGGGTTTCCTTTAAACATATTTTGAGAATATATTGCTGTTTTGTCGTATTGAATCCGTTAATATTGTCGTTAGCTCCGAATGAAAGAATGAATGAATGCAATTTATTTGACCAAAAGCATTGACTACAAATATATTATAGGTAATTTTTTCAACAGGTCCGGAGACTCATTTAAAGTTAGATGTCTCTTTCAATGGTCGTATATATATATATATATATATATATATATATATATATATATATATATATATATATATATATATTTATATATATTATATATATATATATATATATATATATATATATATATATATACATGGGTGTGTAAAAGGTAATAATACTACAAACATTTTGATATCGTTCAATAATGTAATTTATTTATATATGAATTATTTCTAAATGGCGAATTTGACCAACTGTGATGATTAATAGGACGAAGCCGATGACCCGAGTTTGTCGATAATGGGAGAAAGCATCAAGGCATCGGGTGAGTAAAAACTACGAGAATTGACATTAAAAACAAACAAGACAAAGTATCTGCAAGCGCCCAATCGCGTGACGCGCTCGATTCGACTGTTGGGCAATCGAATTAGGGTTGAGAAGGGGTCGATGTTAAAGCGCTTACAGGCACTTTCTATTACTCATATTGACGAGTTTCTCGACCTCCAATCACTGTTATGCCTGATATTTTCAAACGTTGCCTATATTTTATGCAAAAAAATATTACATATGTCAATACTGTTACACAACGTAGCATAGATCAACCAACCGCACGCATTTAGTTGTAGCATTTATAACGTTTTTTAATGTTTTGTTATAAATAAATATTTTTGATCACGAGGTCAACGTCAACAAAATGTTTGAACACACCACGTGCTCTGGGTCCATGTTATGATGGCTTGACGGAGTGTTTCCTAGGCGATGGGTCATTCAAATGTTATACATATTTGACCTTTATTATCATACGATAATATAATAATTACTGCAATACCACATCTTCCAACACCCGTGTGACATAAACGAATCATTTTATTCGCTTCTTAATACACCCGACTGCTCGGTTTCTGCCCCATCATAACTGGGATCCCATGATATGTGTGTATGTGTGTATGTGTGTATGTGTGTATGTGTGTATGTGTGTATGTGTGTATGTGTGTATGTGTGTATGTGTGTATGTTTTATGTGTGTATGTGTGTATGTGTGTATGTGTGTATGTGTGTATGTGTGTATGTGTGTATGTGTGTATGTGTGTATGTGTGTATGTGTGTATGTGTGTATGTGTGTATGTGTATGTGTGTATGTGTGTATGTGTGTATGTGTGTATGTGTGTATGTGTGTATGTGTGTATGTGTGTATGTGTGTATGTGTGTGTGTGTGTTGTGTGTGTGTGTGTGTGTGATGTGTGATGTGCTGTGCGTTGTGTGTTGTGTGTATGGTGTGTGTGCAGTGTGTACTGTGTGATGTGTGTGTGTGTAGGTGTGTATGTGCGAGGCGTAGGTGCGTGGGTGCGTGGGGTGCGTATGTGCGTGTGCGTGGTGCGTGTGTGCGGTATGTGCGTATGTGCGTATGTGCGT
>JAODUO010001390.1:117500-127500 GCA_025642075.2 Ridgeia piscesae | reverse complement strand
ACACACACACACACACACACACACACACACACACACACACACACACACACACACACACACACACACACACACACACACACACACACACACTCACAAACACTCACACACATACACACACACTAACACATGCCCATACATAAAATACACACACACACACACACACACACACACACACACACACACACACACACACACACACGCGCGCGCGCGCACTAACACATGCACATTCACACCAATACACACAAGCACAGGGGCACGTTGACCTTGTTACATCGACCATTGTAACGATCACGGTGTTAATACATTATTCTGCCAACGTTTCGTGTTTGTGAATCCGTGGTTCTTTGTCAACTGACGCACCCATTATTCAGTACCGTCTGTTGCTCATGTCCTCGCTACCGTGTATTCTACAACAGCGTTTAATATTCGACAATCGACGAGATCACAGTCCGACCGGAGTACAGAACGATTGTTGCAGTGTCAGCGGCCAGTCTGGGCTGACGGAGCTCCATGAGTAGTACACAATCAGCCACCGTATACAAACTACCCGATCATTGACTTAATAACAAAACAAACTTGTTTCAATTAAAACAAATTAGCGTAAAACATGTCCATTGTCTCGAAAGGTTTTAAATGAGGGAGACACGCAGTGTCGGGGGAAACAGGAAGCAGCCTCCTTTCCGGCCAATATTCATGTGGGATGGTGTGTATACCATTGGCGCCCCCATATTTACTGAAGACATTTGCATTTTCTTGTATTCTGGTGTACGTCACCTGGAATGACTCTTTCCAAATCATGGACTGGACCCACTTTGAACATTATAAAAAACAACGGCGTTTAAGCGCATTGCGTGCGTCGTGTCCTGTACAAATTGTACAATTCTTAAACGACACTTAAATATCTTTTAAGTGTCGTTTAATTTTTAGGACACGATGAAACAATATAATGCAATTGTTTTAATGTATTAACATGTGTGACTGCCTATATTCCTAAAATATCGCTGGGTAATTCGACTATCCTGGTTTCCGAAAGTGTAAGCACAATAAGTTAACCTTTGCGACAGCCAGACATAATGGCATCATATTTATGTTCTCTAATCCTTATATTTAAACTGTCATCATTTAATTTTGTTGTTGATCGCCGATTTGGCAATTGGTCACATGTTTAAAGACCCGCAATGGTAATTATTTGTAGTTATTAATTCATTTGTTTGTTGTTTCTGATGAACCAATGGTCAGAGGAAATCACGTTTGCATTACATCGACACATTTAGCAAGTCACAAATAACGACTACTGGATTTAAACCGTCAGTGTAAACAATCTTGATCACTGAAATTGTTGGTTGGTTGCTGCAAGAAAGACTATGATTTTACATGTTATCGTGACTTTCGTTGCAACCGCTGAATATATATATATATATATATATATATATATATACATATATATATATATATATATATATATATAATATAATATTTAAATAAACACAAAAACATTGATCTTAAACAAACACACAATAAATCGATTTAAAAGAAAACTACACACACAATCCTAACTGATACAAGTAGCAGTGAGCCTACATTCCTCTCCAGTGAATCAAGAAAGAGCATTGCCGCACCTACATATCCATTTTAGCGCGTTTGTGCTGATAAAGGACTGTCGTGGTTTTTAAGGTCGTTGTGACATGCATGTAAAAGGTATTGTCTTTTGCCAACTCGGACGGAAAGGATGGTGAAGATACATTTGCAATTCCCGCGTATTCGAAAGGATCGTCGCTGGTTTTCAAAGCGTGATTTATTCGAGTGAAACGACATGAAAACTGAGGGTCGCCGTGACCTGTCTACGACTAAACCCTTCTTGTACTCGACAGTTTAGAAAAAACACTCACACACACTTAGGTAGACGAATTCACCAGTTGATTTCAACGTTTCATGTGACAAAATACATAAATACGGTAGACACAGGATGGTAAGAAACAACAAATACCAAAACACGAAATTCATAAACCGTAAGAAGCTATACGAATTATTGCTTTGCTTTGGGACCTGTTGAAATCCAGGAATCTGGAGGGCGACAAGCTTCCTCCGACCAGAGCAACACTGATGACCCATATCTTACGCAGGGAGGGGGACAAACCTATACAACACCTCAACCATGCCTACTGCCCCTAGAGGAAATGGATGGATGCTTGTCGGGAACTAGTATGTCCCAGTCCGCTGTCTCTACAAACCAGCACCAGTTGCCGTCTTGGAACTAATCAAATGTAGTTGCAAGACATCTTGCAAGGGTCACTGCTTATGCAAGAAGAATAACCTCTCCTGCACAGTTCTGTGCAAATGCCACAATTCTGATTGCAGCAACCTTCCTGACTACAGCATGGTAGTAGATGAAGATGAAAATGATGTATGACTGATGCAGGAGGATGAACAAGGATGACACTATCAGAAATGTGTGTACCACTGATAAAACTCACGAAATGTTCAACACGGCATATTCCATGATAGATGTGTTGTATATGTATGTTTAATGATTCTAACTTTTAAAAAGAATTATTTTCGCCCAAATTTAATCTTATTCATGTGTTGTCTGTAGGTGTTTCAGGGCAAAATTAATTAGGTTGCCTGACATGCAGTGCAGTTCATGATTGATAATTACTTCTATTTACTTATTTGTATTCATATTTTGACCTTGACCCTGAACTTCTGTACATATATATATATATATATATATATATATATATATATATATATATATATATATACATGTTCTTCTTCGTATTTGTACGCGTGTATTCTAGTATTATGCTGTAATAAAACAATTGTAACATGACCTAATTGTTATAATTTGATTTTATTGAAAGGTCATCATATGTTGACCTTTGTTTTGACCTTACTGTATGAATTTCGACTTGCAACCAGTCAAAAATGACCTTGACTTTGACATTCTTCCATGACCTTGACTTACCATCGACCTGAGACATATTCTAGATAATCAGGCATGTGTGGAAAAACGTACAGTAGAGTCTAACATCATTGAAGTTGGTCAAGTAGTTCCAGATATACAGATTTTCTATATTTGTCATGAGTTACGGCGGCCATCTTGGATTTTGAGCGTTACCGGGGTCTAAAAATGATTTGTGTTTAGTTCATACCCAAATAAAGTCAAATCAATCAATATCTCACTTTGGACATCCGATTCCTAAGAGGCTGTGAAATCCATACATGGTGGTCTGCACTAATTAGTTAACCATTGTACTAGATCTTATCCGTTTTGAGATGAGACAAACCTTGCGTGTTGATGTGTCTCTGAGCTTAGTTTATAAGGTCGTTGTGACATGCATGTAACGGGTATTGTCTGTTGTCTACTCGGACGGGAAGAATGGTGAAGATATATTTGCAATTCCCGCGTATTCGAAAGATCGTCGCTGGTTTTCAAAGCGTGATTTATTCGAGTGAAACGGCATGAAAACTGAGGGTCGCCGTGACCTGTCTACGACTAAACCCTTCTTGTACTCGACTGGTTAGAAAAACACTCACACACACTTAGGTAGACGAATTCACCAGTTGATTGCAACGTTTCATGTGACAAAATACATAAATACGGTAGATACAGGATGTTAAGAAACAACAAATACCAAAACACGAAATTCATAAACAGTAAGAAGCTATACGAATGATTGATATTTGCATTTGACATACACTGTGTTTTTTTCACAGTATTTGTTTAGGATGTAATGAACAATTGGACACAAGGAATTATCTGCTTTGCTTTGGCAGTTGTTCCTTATTGTTAGATAAGCTATAACGTTATATAATTGTGTTGTCATTGTAATGTTGCCTTAGCTAACCTTCTCATCTATCTTAGTGTTTAATGTATTTGTCCATTAGTTAACCATTGTACTAGATCCTATGCGTTTTGAGAGTGACAAGTCGTGTTGATGTGTCTCTGAGCTTGGTTTCCCGATATCCAAGCGGCTAAAATAGAAAATGGCAACACATTCTGAGCATTGTTTTGTGTCAGGAATAAAGAAATAGCCTTACCGCACCTATATTTGATTTTCAATATGCGTGTTTGAGCATACAGCATATAACAAGTTGACATGATTTAAATTAGAAATTGTGCATGCAGGTACGTACAATTGCCAATAGCCACTGCTGAGTTTTTATGAAAATGTTCTCTCAGCGGTTTAATAGAATACTTGATATTGATATATCAGATGCGTGTGTTCCACTCAAACGTTCCTCTCAATTAGGTGATACAAATTATTTGAAATAACGTGTTCTTTGATTCCTATTACCAAAAAGGGCTGGCTTATGGTGTTAACATAAATCCCAACGTTGGTAAGTCCCCTCTCCAAAGAGCATAAACATAAGCTTTAGGCAATGAAGGGCCAGTACGTTGTATGATCATTATGTCGATGTGTTCATATATACACATAGACCAACGTTTATTTGCGTACAGACTATGGTACATACGTACACATACATATCTCTCACGCATGCATGCAAATACGTATGCACGTAGTACCCACAAACACACACTCATACACACACTCTCTCTTTCTCACACACACACACACACACACACACACACACACACACACACACACACACACACACACACACACACACACACACACACACACACACACACACACACACACACACACACACACACACACACACACACACACACACACACACACACACACACACACACACACACACACACACACACACACACACACACACACACACACACACACACACACACACACACACACACACACACACACACACACACACACACACACACACACACACACACACACACACACACACACACACACACACACACACACACACACACACACACACACACACACACACACACACACACTACATGTAGCTCATGTCTGTCCTTTTCCCCCTGCGAAATCAATATATCAAACACGCAAACACTGAACTGAACGTATGGATGCGAGAACGCAATTGCTTTATTCAGTGGGCAGAACTGGGGATAAATGTTGCCGATTACATGCACTTGAAAGTTAATAAGTGATATATGTGCTGATTTAATAACATACGGATACAGACGTTGCGATGAAATTCACGATAGCAGATAACGTTAGGATACGTTCGGTTCTCATCAAATTGTCACAGATAAATACCGTGCCTTGTGAAACCATTTACGTCAAGGACTGTTGACACATACGCCTATAAACGACACGACATGCTTTGGACCGGTGCCAATGTCTTCAGCATTACGTCAAGGTTTGTGTGCTGTATAAAAAGAGTTGCGTGTAGAATTCACTGAGGCAAGAGTCTGTTGAATGAACAATTTAACGTGTGGCTGAATAAGGTAAGTAGCTTTGCCGATTCGCTTCCAGTTATAAGAGTTTTGTCTTAAACACACATTGCGCATTATCGTACAACAACATATTCAAATAAATATCAAATAATGAACTATGACAATAAAGAACAACCATGTCAAGAAGTCATGAAGCTTGTTTAAATTATTACTTTTCTATTTACATGGTTGATTTGAAGAAACGATGCGTGGGAACATCATCTTTCTTTTCGTCTTGCTGGCAATTGCGTTCGTCACGGCCCACGAAGAAGACAATGTAAGACAGTTCACATTATTTACTCGCATTTGAATAGATGTGCGTATAACATTATGTATACGTTTTTATTATCGGCAACACTTAACACAGACCCCAGCTTCGCACGCACACGTTAGCATTTCGTTTCGACGTGAGCATGCAATCTAAAGGGTGAGTGTATTTTTCTCCTAGCACTGCTAGTTTTCTATGAATGCAAGAATGTGTGTAAACCACAACAAATCACATGTTTATTACTAATAATATTAACATGTACAAACAGTGTATATGACATTATTATATTAGTTTTGGTTGGTCAATAGGAAGTTGCTGACGATCCGAGGTTTTCGGTGAATGAAGAAAGCGACGATGCGGTAAGTGTCAGTGAGGTTAATTGCTATAGTATTTATGCATGTTATGTATATATTTTACATCGTCATAACATTTATACTTATGACTGCATTGACATATGTATGTCTTTATATATTATTTATTACTATAAAACTACGTTGTAACACTAAGAAATTTACAATCATATTCGCATGCATGCATAGGTATGTGTATACGTGCATGTAGCTCCAATTAAGACGATAATTATTATCAGGCTAGAAAGTGTAGTTTGGCATATGAATGGTAAATTGCATGCTTGCCCTCGCATATAATGGTATGCACTTTTTGGATATGTTAATTAATTGTCATGACATTGATGTCATTTCCTTGTGTTACTACATTTACCCTAATTATATTTCAATACAGTAAATTAATTAAACTGACAATTACATATTTATGTGTATAATATTTTCCTGTTTTGAAACATACGAGCACTTCATTCGTCTTCTACGTGTTCCGGTACGTTCTAAACTTTAGCAAAAAAATCAGAGAACGAACTTTATGTACATGCGATTGAGCATGTTTTAATTATTTAACTTGTGCAACCCTTTCATTACAGTTGATGGCGAGCGTGTCAAAAAGAACAGGTAACTTATGGTTTATAATAATAATAATAACTGTATTGCCCATCCATTGGATATACACTTTGCACTTAGGAGGGTGCATTAAATATACTACTTAAATATATATATATATATATATATATATATATATATATATATATATATATATATATATATATAGCAGCAGTTGGGATTATGAGAAGTCGGTCAACGATTGATTTTGTCTGATGTTTCATACACTTGACTGAGGAGGGAATGAATGATGTAAGGTTCGGTTGGATCTTACAGTTGACCTAATGTACCTTTTTCTAAGAACAGAGAAGATCGCACTGGTCGTGAAAGAAGTTGGTTTGGTCAGATAGGATTTCCTTTGCCATTTGCACTTGCTCCAGACTGACATTGGGTATACAATATCCAGCGGTCTAGCAAGAAATGGTGTAGACCACCATGTATGGATTTCACAGTCCCGTAGGAAACGGATGCCCAAAGTGAGATAATGATTGTTTTGACTTTACTTGGATATGAACTAAACAAAGATCTTAGGTTACACATTTTTAGACACCTGTAAAGCCACAAATCCAAGATGGCAGCCGTGACTCATGGAAAATTCAGAAAATTTGATATATCTGGAACTTCCTGACCAACTTCAATGATATTAGACTCTATTGTATGGTTTCCAAACATGGCTGAAAATCTGGAATATGTTTCAAGTCGACCGTAGGCCAAGTTCATGCAAGAAGGTCAAGGTAAAGGTAATTTTTGACTGGTTTCAAGTCGACTGGAGGTCAAAGTCATGCAGTAAGATCAAAACAAACATCAACATATAAGGAACATTCAATAAAATCAAATGATAACAATTAGGTCATGTTAATTTTGTTTAATTACAGCATAATACTAGAATACAAACGTAAATACAACAAGGAGGCACATGTATGTATATGCAGAAGTTCAGGTTCGAGGTCAAAATATGAATACAAATAAGCAAGTAGAAATAATTACCCAAAATTTACTGCACTGCATGTCAGGCAACCTATTTAATTTTGTCCTGAAACACCTACAGGGAAATACCCAGACGACACATTGATTAAGATAAAATTTAGGCGAAAATAAATATTTTAAAGGTTAGATTCTTTAAACATACATATACAACACATCTATCGTGGAACATGCCATGATGAACACTTAGTGGTACACAAACTTCTGATTGTGTCATCCTTGGTCATCCTCCTGCAACAGTCATGCATCATCTTCATCTGCTATCATCCTGTAGTCAAGAAGGTTGCTGCAATCAGAATTGTGGCATTTGCACAGAACAGTGCAGGAGAGGGTATTCTTCTTGCATAAGCAGTGACTCTTGCAAGATGTCTTGCAACCACATTTGATAAATTCCAAGACTGGTGCTGGTTTGTATAGACACCGGACTGGGACATCCTCGTACCCGGCAAACATCCGTCCATTTCCTCTAGGGGCAGTAGGCATGGGTGTAGTGTTGTATAGCTTTTGTCCCCCTTCCTGCATAATATATGGGGCACCAGTGTTGCTCTGGGCGGAGGAAGCTTCTCGCCCTCCAGATTATGGACCTGAATAGATCCCAACGCAACGCTGGTGTGGTAGTTGCACCCACAGAGCTATATACTGATCAAATAAATTTCGTGTTTCAGGACAAAATGAAATAGGTTGCTTGACCTGCACTTCAGTTCTTTATTGGAAATTACTTCTATTTGCTTATTTGTATTCATAACTTGTTATAATTAATATATATATATATATATATATATATATATATATATATATATATATATATATATATATATACATGTGCCTCCTTAATGTTTGTTCGTTTGTATTCTAGTATTATGCTGTAATTAAAAATGTAACATGACCTAATTGTTATAATTTTATTTTATTGAATGTTCATCATATGTTGACCTTTGTTTTGACCTTACTGCATGCATTTCGACTTGAAACCAATCAAAATAACCTTTATATTGACCTTCGTGCACGCCCTTGATCTACTATCGAACTGAAACATATTCCAGATTATCAGGCATGTCTGAAAACCCTACAATATAGTCAAACATCATTGAAGTTGGTCAAGTAGTTCCAGGGATATGCCATTTTCTGTATTTTCCATGAGTGACGGCGGCCACCTTGGATTATGGCCCTTACTGGTGTCTAAACATGTGTAACCTAAGATCTTTGTATAATTCATACCGAAATAAAGTCAAATCAATCATTATCTCACCTTGGACATTCGATTCATAGTCTCCACAAAAATGGTAGATATCCTGTTTAATTTCTCTGTGTTTCTGACTATGCGTTTTTCACATCAGCAAATAAGACCGAACATCATAAGGTATTTCACATAATTATGAACTACGGAACATAAACAAAAGGTTTTTTCCTATGTGCGTGACATCTTTGCTGGTCTTTGTTGTATTTTGAAGATGCACTTTTCAAATATATTTGCGAATGTAATGATTGCCTCACATACATCAGTTGTTGCTTATATCTTATAGCATTACATTACAGTGAGCAGTACGTTTTGAAATGCCTTTGTTGCAGTAAGCATATGTCAGTGCAACCGCTGGGGATCAGTGCACTGCCAGATGTTTTCATGGGGATGCAACTGCGGGTCAGTTACTCCATATTCAGGAGGCTGCAAAGTTGTTGTGGGAGAGTACGTTGCCAACGCCGAGGGACCAAGCGGAGCCATGTGCCTCTGTCAACACAGACGGAACGCCGATGTATGGGCGCGCTCCTTGTAGCGGCTGCATTCGCCAGGTGGCCGAGATATTTCATGCCTATTCCGCCAGATGCCGCAAGGATGAACGCAGAAGAGAAAAAGGCTCTAATGATTTCCGTTTACCTTGGTACTATTAAGCAAAATCGATGAGCAACACTATGATGTACCAACGGTATGAATACAATACTACACGTTTTTGCTCATTATATACAACACCGTTTACAATAGGTATACTGTCACCGTTCGTAGTCAATACATAGTTGTTGTCAGTGACAATGTTGCGGCAGTTATATTAATGAATACCACTATTAATGTTTAGACGCCAGATTGCATCGTCTACTGAACGAGTCATGTAGACATTTCTCTTACAAATTGTAAAGCTGTCGATTACACAAAAAAGCTACATCATAACTAGATGATCGAAGCGTGGATTTTGTTACACGAGTAAGTCATGCTTGCAAATACGATAGTTGCTTCCTTGAATAACTCGCACATGCACACCACATTATTGTATGGAACTGTATATGCGCGTTAGTTTCTCATTTAGCTTAGGATGTTTTCACGTTTAACGGGCCTTCAAAACGCATTTAGCGAGAAAAGCATGGAAAATGCGTGCTGAATAAGTGAGAATTACAGCACCGCAGAGGGACACCTCAAGTTACACAGTTAGCCTCCACACTTGAAGACGAACAGGAGCA
>JAODUO010001390.1:107500-112500 GCA_025642075.2 Ridgeia piscesae | reverse complement strand
AAATTGTGCCTGTACCTTATTTTTATAGTCTTCTTTACACTTCCTTACACAGGATTTTAGTTCTGCCTGAGCGATCTTTAATGACATTTTATCACCTGTCTGAAATGTATATTGCTTGGCTTTCAACAATTTCTATACCTCTTTTGCCACCCATGGTTTTTCATTAGGATTTATTTCAACAAATTATTTGGGCAGTATCGTGTCTACACAGAAGTCCATGTAATCAGTAACAGTGTCAACGAGGTCGGAAAGGCTGCTGTACGAGTCATAAAAGGTGTCCCAGATAGTACATTCAGAGCAGCCACGCAGTTTGGCAGTACCGTCATCATTCCAAACGGTTACAGTTTTTTGTAGAAGTTTTCCAGTTTTCAGCACTGATTTGTAGATTGGAAGTAACTGGATGATGTTGTGGTCGGATGTTCCTAACGGTGGCTTGGAGGGAGATTTGTACGCATTCTTCATATTACAGTAGCACAGGTTGATAGTTTTCTTGCCGCGTGTAGCACAAGTTACATATTGTTTACATGTCGGAATATAAGTTCGTAAACTGCAACCGCTGACGTCGCTGAGAAGTAATTTAGGCGCACTCGGTGATAAGTTGACAAATTCGTTCATGTGTTGTGTTATCGTTTCAGCAGCTACGGTGTAATTTGTGCTAGGAGGCACATCTACAAGCACGGCAAATATTGTGCAAAACTCACGTGGCAGGTAGAAAGGCCGACAGGAAATGGATAAAAGTTCAATGTCCGGAGTGCATAAAATCCGTTTAACCGTGCGGTTGTTCCACCAACGCTCGTTTATGAAGAAACACCGCATGAGACCGCCTGAAAAACACTTGCAGTGTTACACATTGTGACTATTTATACAGTGGTCTGTATATAAAACATTACGATGTTTTGTACATATTCAATATGCCGAAGACGATAAACATAAATTTAAGTGTATCGTCTGTGAACATAGCTTGTTGCTAAACACAAACTTTACGTACACAAACAAGGAAGCAAGACATGCATGCAGACAAAACACGCACATTCTGACCGACTAGTTTGTATATATTGTACTTGCAACACTATGATCTTATGAGAGCTCATTGTACTAGTTATTGTTTTTTCCCCCAGAACATTTACGCCAAATTGACGGCACTTAGGGTGGTCACTCATTGGTTCTTTTACATATAAAACGGAGACGGGACCGACATTAACATGATTCTCTGATTCACGAGGAATACATAGTACCCAATGTTTATAGCCAGTTATTTCCATGTATTATTAGTCCATTTATGATTTTATTAATCTAGATATTTTCTATCCGATGAACGTGTTTGTGTTGTGTTGTTTGGAACTCATTTCGGTTCCAAGCACAACTTAAGATAGTTGCCAGAACGGCAACTCTAGGAAACTCATGTAATTTGTATCATTTCAAAATGGCGACTGGTCATATCTTATGATTACTTTAAAGCCATTTATCCAATTATTCGGGTATTTGGGTTAGTGAATCCATTTTTGTTACGAATTAAAAATAGAGATCAGAAACAAAAGTTCAGGTGAAGGTCAAAGTTGACTTCACGGTGGGAAATGAATATAAGCGTATATTAAAATATATTTAGTTTATTTACAAACATAAATGAATGAACGTAAAATATGTAAAACATTTGTTCATAGAAAGAAGCCAGTCATAATTTAAATTACTGGAACCACGTAGTTTATAGTGCAGCTTACGCCCTTGACATAATAATATATTGTTGCCGTGTCCATCAATGTCGACATAATAACGACATGCTGTGACGTCTCCTTTGAACGCTTCAGGGTTTTCCGCGCGTCAGATTTTACCCACCACCGTTTAATCATTCCCCACCGAAGGGGGTTGTCATGCTTTCACACCATTTGGTTTTCTACGAGTCACACCTTGCAAACGACCAGCCGGCTAATAATTCATAAAATGTCCCGCGGTAAACACATCTATTAACCAGCTAGACAATGGGTGGGATTTTCCCGACTTGTAGGTCAGCCAGTTCTTACGAACTTCCCAGGAAAATGTATTATTCTTGTACAATGATCACAGTGATTCCACGATGGTGTTTTTGCAAGTTCCACAACTTATGCATGTGTTAAGGTGGTTGGGTATTTATCGAGTACGTTTATTTTTTTATCTATAGAATATTGACAACTGTTCGAACATGAACGCATGTGCTATCAACTAAAATCGTCATCGGCACGTCACGACGCCAGAATAGCACGAACATTTCGCTAAAAAACAAACATTTATTTCCTGTGTTCGATGGTTATCGTCTGGTTATTCTCAGAATAGTAAGTTTTTTATTATCATATTTTAAATGCATTGCAGCTGTTAAATTACCGAACACTCGCGGTACTGTTGATTTTGTCTACGACTGAAGGTAACCGCCGCCATTTGCAATGACACATGACCGGTCCAAACCTGTTAGTCAATTTGTAATACAGCAATAACATATGTGAAAATAATAAGTACGTGTTTGTGTTTATATGTAGCATGTGCAACTACACAATAAAATAATGTAGAAATTCATCATTTCAAATACGGATTGTAGGGCCTACAGCCATGGCGCCCCAGCCATCAGGGGAAATATAAACAAAGTGGATGTCCTGTCAAATTATCTTGGAATAAATCATCTGCCAGAAATAAATGTTGCATTGTAAAATATAAATGATGTGTCTTCGGACATTTCCATTATCAGTAACAATCAGGAATCATTACACAGTGACACTTCTTTTGAACATTACAAGACTTACACAGTTACTATTTGGCATATAAACGCGACGTGTGGTTTCACAGACAGTGAAAGGGTTGTCATGGAAATGCATTTGCGTTAATAATATGTGTTAACGTTTGCTTTGCCTTCTTAACCTGTATGCGTGTCTATTTTCACAAAGTAAATTTAACTGATTTATTTTATTGAACTAAATTAGTTATTTAACTGATTTTAACATAACTTATTTATTTAACCTATTTATTTAACTTATATATTCAGCCTACACCTATATATGTATTTAGTTATTATATAGTGCTAGTGCCTTTGAGCAGGTTTGTAACACGGAGACGAGGGGCTTAATATATGTTTCGAAATGAAATGTGAATATATATGACATACGTACAAGTATCAGCAACGTACAAGTATCAGCACGCGCACGCGCACGCGCACGCGCACGCGCTTGCATAATATGCATGTGGGTGCATATTTGTGTGTGTACATACATACTCAACAGCTGAAACAACGTCAGACACCGTAGCTCAGGAACCGGGCATCAATAAGACCGACGACAGACCACACGTATGTTTCAGTAAGGGCACCTTTAATGCGCCGTTTTTGTCTCCCGGTAATAAAGTTATAGCAATCGGGCACATACAGGCCTTCTACTGTGGGCGAGGTTATGCTAAGAAAAGACTGCAGTCGTTTATACAATCGTAGTGACGAGCTCCTCAGAATGACTGCCTGGTACCGACTTGGACTGATAGGATGGTGATAATGTATTTGCGAGTCGCGTGTTTCAAAGGATTTAAACGGCCGCAACGACATGTCATTCATTGTGACACCCTGGCAGGTCACGGTGACCAGTGTGGTCTATGCTCAAGCGCTTTGACAACTTTTCTGGAAAATCACCTAAACACGTTTAGATAACCAAATGGTCCATTTAACTTTAACTAAAACTAAACATTAAATAGGTTAAATATCAGAGGGGAAGAAGCAACAAATATGTCAATATGATGCCCAGTAAGATCGACGACAATAATAGCATTTGGGTGCATGTAGGCCTACGTCCACTTTAGGCGTGTTTGTGTTAAGAAAAGACGGCGATCATTTATACGGTCTTTGTGACAAGCGCTCAGAGTTGATGCCTGGTGCCGACTTGGACGGGCAGGATGGTGATAATGTATTGCTTATTCGGTCGAACTCGCCAGGTGGTCGCCGATGTCAAAGGGTCATTTAAACGGTCACCGCGACATGCCAAGGCGTAAACAAATGTGTCAAGATTATACCCGTAAACTTAACTTACAATAATCTAGTGACACTGTTGTTGGAGAACGAAATACCTTCAATTAACTGTTTGTGTCAACTAAATGAGTGGGAAAACCCGCATACACGTCAGAAGTTTGTGACACATGTGCGTTTGCACTAAGCAGCTGCATAAATTCCTACCTATTAGCTCCGTGGAAAGTCGTTCCCTTTGAACGTGTCACATTAAACACTCCGTTATCGGCTGCACCCTCCTTAGTGTTACCCCACCCTGTGTCGTTTCAGGCGTTAATAGTATTCGTATTTCCGTCAACCACTTGCCGGCCGCTAATAGTTGAGACATTTTTAGATTGTAAGCACATCTATTAAACAACGAAAGGAAACAACCATGTGTGCACGTTCACGCTGAAATAAATTACTCTTTATGACTTGATGGAATAATTCATATTTTCATACAAACATACATACACACATGTATATATATATATATATATATATATATATATATATACATATACATATACATATACATATACATATACATATACATTTTAAAATATACATATACATATACATATACATATACATATACATATACATATACATATACATATACATATACATATACATATACATATACAAATATACATATACATATACATATACATATAATATACATATACATATACATATACATATACTATACACATATATATTATAATCGTTCAACCAAAAAACAAGGACTGCAGCAGAAAGTGCATAAAACTAATCATATTTAATCTCTTTTTGCAGAAACAACGACGAAAATAATATGAATTATATTTAGCGGCTTTACACACATCTAGCTATTTGTGTTCTCTAAGTATGTTTTTGCCCGTAAATTAAACATTATTGACACAGTTTTGTGTTATGTATTGCATACGATTGCAGTCATTCCTTATTCTATAATGCCACTTGCTGGAAAAAAGATTTCTTTGCCAAAATGTTGGATTGGGAAGTTCTACATAGC
>JAODUO010001390.1:100000-102500 GCA_025642075.2 Ridgeia piscesae | reverse complement strand
CGTCTTGATTTACGACCACGACCACGCATTACGTACATGTACAGCAAGATAGCAGACATGATGGTATACGTTAGCATGACTCGCATTACGACATACTCCATCACATACATATTGAGAACATATGATATCATCTGATACAGAATGCACGATAATGACATAGAACATCTGTATATACATATTATTCATCATTGAATAATTACTATACAGACAGACATGCATCATGCACAGCATTCGAGACATAGATTAGTTACATTGATGAGATCACATGAAAGTACTATTGATATTGATTATTGATGAATTCACATGCATTCGACAGTAGCTCAGACATGTATATCACGCACACGCACACGCTGCACGCCGACGCATGGCACGTCACAATGACTTATATGAAACAGTAGCATGACATTACACTGAGATTATTTAGACATATCGCACAATTATATCAAATAATATAGCTATTATATAATACATGACAATATATACACCACGCAGTGCAGAGCGACGCAAAATATGCATAACGAAGCTGACGGTGACTAATATGAATATCAAAATTGACGCATAGTATATATGATATTAAATATGCATTCTTTTTATGACGATCCTGTACATGCACTGACGGAACGCTACAAGAATGACATTGAATATTTCATCAGTACTACCAATATATATATATATTTATTAGAAGTAACGCAATCGCTCAGCTATATATACGACATGCAATAGCAATATACACACGATCTGACGACACAGCACACGCACAGGTGCACACGCACACTCAAACACATATACATACTTACATACATATATACATACACACATACATACTCACATACATACATACATACATACATACTCATAATTATATATATATTTTGAACTCATAATTATATATATATATATATATATATATATATATATATATATATACACCCATATATGGGACAAGAAGTGGAAACTTCTGTGACTTAAGATGTTTGTTCATTCATTAATGTATATGGATTATCTTACACTATTCGACACATGTGTTCATGAAAAAAAGAGTATTCAGTCATAATTTAAATTATTTATATATGTATATATATATATATATATATTGACTTTTCTAATATCTAGTCTACACTGCTTCTTTGCTAATGTAACTCCATGTCCTCTAGTCCTCTCTTCCTTGACTGTGAAAAAATATTTATGTCAATATTTTCATACCCATTTAATATTTTAAACACCTCAATCTGATCTGCTCTCAATCTTCTGGTTTCTAGTGTTGTTAAATCACATTCTTTTAACTAATATACCAATGATAAATTGTAAGCATGCATTGGTATATTATTTAGTTTTGCGCACAACTAAAGTACTGCAATGCATGAACGCTTTCGATCAAATATATGTGCGCTGTGTTATAGTCGCTATGTAGCGTGCGCAAACATGTACACCCATGTAAAAATGCCTTCTTGAAGCCCAGTTAAATACGTTCTCCTGATGGTGGTGTAATACTAATTTATGATTGTGATTCAAGTAAATGTAAAATGTAAGTTCTTACATTGCTTTCTATATAATCCACAGCAATTGCCCAAGCGCGTTACACTTCAATTCCCTGACGGACAGACCTGTTCAATCAGATACCATCTCAATTTCTCAGCGAACCATCCAGTCATATGTAACAATTAATGCGCGAAGGCTGTTAGTACACATATCCACCACTGTCTGCAGCCAGGTATTCATTTATACAGCTAAGTGACCTGGAGCAATATAGAATAAAAAACGTGTCCAAGGATTTAACACCGCAACACAGGTTTTGAACCCGGTCCTCTTAGTCGAAAGTCCGAATGTTTTCCCGTAAGTTAAGTGGCGTAAACTTATATGCAAAATGTTTACTAAAATGTGCATAAACCTACTGATATTATGTCAGATGCCCTATTAGTTAAGATAATATACCTGCCTATATGAATTTTCATTTTGTTGACATATCTTCGAATATTACTGCTATAATTTAGTTGGAAGTGTCGGACATTTCGTGTAATAAAAATGTATTTACAATATATACAAATATTTACAAATGCCTGATTGATGATGAATGTGTGACATATGATAAAACACCGTGTCATCCTATGGTCGATGATATATTAATACAAGTTATGCCATGTGTCCTGGACATATTAAGTTATGTTCTTAAAGATAATATATGTTAATTATAATTATTCTCTAAATCATACAGACTGATATTTTAGTGTGTTAATCAATGTGTATATTTTAGGGAGTATGACATGGCTTATTAATACCTATTGTTCCTGTACGTACTGATTTTGTAGTTGGGACCTATGTATCCGGCGTCACATACACACGAGTAGCCGATCAAAGAGTTATTTGTGAATTAACTTATGACATCTGATAAATTATATTATAAAACATACCGGTTATTTTTATTTCATAATACATAAGAGATACTTATTCTAGTATTCAAAACAAAGTGATTTAAAATATCATCACTTTATGCTAAGGAAGA
>JAODUO010001390.1:90000-95000 GCA_025642075.2 Ridgeia piscesae | reverse complement strand
GTGCTCATTACGTCAGACTATCTATTATAAGATCAGTCCTTACAATGTCTTGCTTCGATGACGTCATGCTGTGTGAATCGTTGAATTTTGCCAACATAGGAGCTAAACATGTACAGGACGCTTCGCAAATATGGCCGCCTCCTCTCACTGCGAGACATCACACGTGACGCGACAGTTTTCATTGAAACCAGGGACCAAGGGAAATTATCTATACACGTAGACTCCAAAATTTGATATCAGTAAGAGGTGCCTGGAAAATAGTATGTTTTACTCCTAGGCCAAACCGGGTAACTGAGCTAATGTTATAAACCATACAATACCTCTTTTGACGCGATCTCCATCAACTGCAAACAAGGAAATACATGCGGATAACTTGCGGACAATTGTTGCAAAATATTGCTCAGATACACGGAGCTAATGTCCTTTTCCTAATTTTCCATTAATTTGGAATATAGAAATATAATTAGTATAGTTTAGATGTATATTACCAAAAAAGTGAAGTATACAGTACATACAGTTACTAGTACAAAAACACGTGGCAAAACATAAAAAGTTAAACATGAAAAATGTGGCGATACGAAATTATAAATGTATTGAAAAAGTGTTTGCACAACTATATGTGCTAGAATTAATATATATATATATATATATATATATATATATATATATATATATATATATATATATATATATATATATACACATATATATATATACATATACACGAGCGCGCGCGCATGCGCATACATTTGCATATACACAATTAGCGTAAGTGCAGCGAGCGCTCAGTCGACGTAGCTGATACTCACCGGGCATCTCGTCAATTTCGTCATTTACCATCAAACTCGGACCATCGGTTTCATCCTATTGACCAACCAAAGATAATATATTAATAATCACATACTTTATATATTATCTACCTTTGGCTGTGACTTCTTTACCGCCGTCCTGATGTGCCTGAGCCGCTACAGAGGGGTTATTTGTCAGAAAACTGATGACAAATACCCCGTGCATGGCACAAATCACAGTATCACTCCCTTTCCCCTGTCAAATAACCTATGGGGACGTACGACATTATTGACAACTATTATACCCTATATTTTAAATAAACGTCGTCAAATATAGGTATTTACAATGGGAAATGCATTTTCAAATAAAATGCTACTACAAATGCACAACGATTTTAGGCTGACAATATTTGTTAGCAGTAAATATGTTACTACTACTACTACTACTACTACTACTACTACTACTACTACTACTACTACTACTACTACTACTACTACTACTACTACTGCTACTACTACTACCATAACAATAATACTAGGGCTATGATAATAATAATAACAACAACAACAATAAGGACAACAATCCTGACGACGGTAACAACTACAATTTCGCAATGTCTGTATCTCGATTAGCAACGCGTCACAATTACCTGTTTCTGAATACATACATCCAAAATGTATATAATATGAATTGTGCTACTTACTTCAGCGTTTTGATGAACCGCTGCAAACGTCAACGCCAACAAGACGACGAGTAAGCCGATAGTCGCACGCATTGTCACTTCACACTACGTAAATAGACATATCATAAGAAATGAAACAAACTTCTAAGACAATACGGACTGTTGACATTGTGCATATTTCTACACCCCGTGCTTTAACTGTTTAGTAGCAATAAGTGATTTATGCTTTTTAACGAGATCTCCTTATATTGAATACGACAAGAAAAATCAACGTACCTTATTCAGCCACAAGAAAGTGTTCGTTCATGTGCCGCGTCGGTACCAGTCAGTGAAGAATTCAACGAAGAACGCCCATTATATAGTAACCAAATTTAACTGTTTTGGCACAGCTTGCAGAAACAGCGAGATTAATGTTCATTGTTAAAAAAATTCTTGCACCTTTATGGCTATTTTTGTTTCCCGTTCGCTTGTTCGACCGTAGAAAAAACAACGGACATCGTCAAACCCTACGTGGAACTCTCTGGATGGAGCAATCATAAGTCAACATGAAGTCGTACTCATTGGCACGTATCCAACGAAGCGAAGTATTCAATTTATTTCAAAACACACAACATTAAAAAGCAAGCAATACAAATACAAATAATAGTAAGTCACATTGTACGAATGAAATACAATTAAGAAATATGTTTTGAAAAGGAGTAGACATGAAGTATGTAGTCTGTTAGATTTGTTTACATCTTTGTAAAGAAAAATGTTTCAGTAGTTTAAACAGTAAAAACTAGATTTATTATCCAATAGATTTATTGTCCATTATTGTTCGTTCGTTCGTTCGTTCGTTCGTTCGTTCGTTCGTTCGTTCGTTCGTTCGTTCGTTCGTTCGTTCGTTCGTTCGTTCGTTCGTTCGTTCGTTCGTTCGTTCGTTCGTTCGTTCGTTCGTTCGTTCGTTCGTTCGTTCGTTCGTCGTTCTCGTTCTTCGTTCGTTCGTTCGTCGTTCGTTCGTTCGTTCGTTCGTTCGTTCGTTCGTTCGTTCTGTTCGTTCGTTCGTTCGTTCGTTCTCGTTCGTTCGTTCGTTCGTTCGTTCGTCTCGTTCGTTCGTTCGTCGTTCGTCGTTCGTTCGTCGTTCGTTCGTTCGTTCGTTCGTCGTTCGTTCGTTCGTTTGTTCGTTCGTTCTCGTCGTCGTCGTCTCGTCCGTCCGTCCGTCCGTCCGTCCGTCCGTCCGTCGTCGTCCCGTCCGTCCGTCCGTCCGTTCCGTCCGTCCGTCCGTCCGTCCGTCCGTCCGTCTCGTCCGTCCGTCTCGTCCGTCCGTCCGTCCGTCCGTCCGTCCGTCCGTCGTCCGTCCGTCCGTCCGTTCCGTCCGTCCGTCCGTCCGTCGCGTCCGTCGTCCGTCCGTCCGTCCGTCCGTCCGTCCGTCCGTCCGTCCGTCCGTCCGTCGTCGTCCTGTCCGTCCGTCCGTCCGTCCGTCCGTCCGTCCGTCCGTCCGTCCGTCCGTCCGTCCGTCCGTCCGTCCGTCCGTCCGTCCGTCCGTCCGTCCGTCCGTCCGTCCGTCCGTCCGTCCGTCCGTCCGTCCGTCCGTCCGTCCGTCCGTCCGTCCGTCCGTCCGTCCGTCCGTCCGTCCGTCCGTCCGTCCGTCCGTCCGTCCGTCCGTCCGTCCGTTGCTTCGATTAATGATATGCATGTGCGGATTGTTTCTGATGAATGTTGTTTACTCACAACTGACGACGATCGAATAATACTCATCATTGAACACGTGCATTTTCCCAAAATAAAATCGAATTAGCATGGCGTTATTATGTGGATATTAACACATGCAATAACGATATTATTTATAAACTGTTTTTATGACGTACAAGCGTCAAACTGGCGCTGTTCCAAGTATCGTTGCACACATTTTGTTGCACGTACTCGAAAACAGGTAAGTCGTGGATGATTGCTACGTTTTTGTTGACGAATGACGCCGTAGCAGCAAGAATCACAGAAGTGGAGCAACCACAAGACATGTTATCCCCACAGATCACAAACTACAGTTTTGTTCACATGATTGCAGATATGTATTCGGCTGATGTAGGTTTACACATTTTACATCACTGTTGATCAGTGACGCGTATACGTAATCTCTAGTTTTGTCTCGTACATCAGGATTAAGCATAGAGAAACAAATTGGGAACTATTGAACTAGGCCAGCTACCAATTGCAATTGATCAGTGCGGGTAAAGGCTTCAGGAAGTGTTGATGGGTTTACAAATCATTTCATTTGGAAGTGCATAGCGGGGGATGATATATTCAAATGCATTCCAATGTCCAAACATATGCCAACAATATGTTTGTGTAGAAAATGTATGTAAGCTTTCAATATAAATGATACCAAAATGTGGGATCGATACATACTTTTGAATTAGAGATTATGTTGGTATAGCAGTGGCTTTTTGAATGCACATAATATTATGTTCTACTGTAAACATGGACTACTCAGCTGTCATAGAATAAGCTTGACTGAATTGGCTATGAATGGATCACACTAGCCTTTTTGAATCGGACACTTATAATAATGTAATGCAATGTACAGCGAAGAACAGTCGTCACAGTTACATACAAACATACGATGACATTTGTCTTTTGGCTTATTCTGCATAATATCATAGGCTGTTTTGCTTACAATTACAAGTCATACTATAGACGTTGGTGACATTACTACAATACGTTGTTCACCGAGGTGATTTATGAATGTGTTTGAGCCTAAGTTTTTCTAATATACCTGTAGGCGACTCGCTTGAACACTTTTTATCAGAAAGGCGGTTCTAGGTAGGGTGTGATTAAGGAGTGTGTGACTTGTGTGACATTTTCTAAGGAAGCCACGTAGCATGGGGCTATTTTGGCTGTTCTGACTCTGTGCACACTGGTGTAATCTGTGTCAATGGCACAGTTTACGTTTTTGCAGCCTGTTGTCGACGCCTCTGTCACCCGCTGTGAATCATATATTTGTGACAAACAACAATGATCGCTTGAAGACATGTACACGTTTCCTTTTTACGTATAGAATGTTGTTGATGACGAAGTGACTCCAATTGCTACTGACCGTACTGCGGCTACTTCGGTGAAGGATACGCAACGCAGACCTGCCAAATTTGTTAGATGACAATCTGTATTTTTGAAGTCAAAGTCTGTAATAATCCGTTTTGTCGCGTATACCATAACAACACATGAATACAACATAAAGCAAATAAACACTATATAATTTAACAGAAACATTGTTTAACAAAGCAAAAGCAATTAATGGGCCATCTTGTTTTAACAAGGCCAAATAATTCAGAACAATCTACCCTAATCTTCTTGCTCTGCAATGATTCAAACATTGCATTAACATAATCAACACTTATTTTCATATATTATTTGTCTGCTCAGTAACTGATTAATGGATAATTGTCCCAATATTTCTTTATTTAGCCTATTCTACAGTCTAGACCGAATGTAATCCTAGCCTGGGTGATGCAGGTTTTGATGACTAAAATATGTTTTGACATGCATTTTTATA